>JBAMHV010000008.1:18122060-18147242 GCA_037177535.1 Pseudomugil gertrudae
TATATATATATATAAAACAATATATATAACTATAAGAAAAGAATGACAGGGACTTTTGACACCGTTTGAGAGCCACTAACCACATCTTTAGCTGTGTTTATTCCATAAAAGCACAAGTCTTATATGTTCAAATTTGTCACCAAGGTGATTGAAGTACAATGCAATACTGATTAAAGTGGAAAATAATCAAACTAACACACACACAAATTTAGTTACTTTTTGTGCTTTTTTTTAACAGCACAGACGACATGGGTCATCTATAATTTTGTGGCTTACTGACGAGCATTGGAAAAGCTGCTTTACAGACATACCCACAAGGGTGTTAGAGTTTCCTGCAGCAAGCACAAACTGTACAGATACTATTGGTTGTTTCTCATTTCCTGTGATGCTTTTTGTATTACATCATGCATGGTGCCATATTACTTGTCATGATAGCTGGTTTTTTTTAGTAACCCTGTGTTTTGTTTTGGTCATTGTACTGTCATTTTGTTTTGTATCTGTTTGTAATACATTTTGGTTGTTTTGTGGTGACTTGGCATCACTATTCTAATTGTGGCTTTTTATTGTTGTGTGTTTAAAAGTTGTGGTTGTTGGTATTTCATTTTGGTAACCAAGTGTTTTGTTATGGTTGTGCATTCAGTAATTGTTCTCATATTTGAACACTTCTTTATTATTTTATTGCCATTTCCTTTTAGGAAACTTCATATGTTCAGTTGTTTTTGTGCCTATTTTCTGACATATCTTGTTCATGTTTCCATCTCTTTGCAGACTTCTGCAGACATTTTTTTATACATCAGCTTTTTCAAACTGCAAGTTTCTGATTAAGGGAACTTTGAGAGTATAATGCTAAACTATCGCAGACCTTAACTGTACCAGAATAACTCTAATATTGTTCTGTTTCTCTTTATCGAAGTTGATCTTGGCAGAGACAAGCTTTACATATTGCACTATAATTTGATAGCCTTTTAAAGCTACAGTTGTGTCATTACAAAGGGATATTCATAATAATCTATGTGAGAAAAAGTGAGCCGGAAATTTTCACATAAGCTTTGTTCTTGCAGAGAAATGCTCTCTTTTTATGTATGCACTTTCCAAGAAGAGGCCTAAAAAACAAGTAGATAGCTCAAAAAGTTAATGTTGGTTTGTGTCACGTTGCTGTTGGGTATATCTTTGTCACTTTGAGTTCCCACTTAGGACGTTTTGGATGCCTTCCGCATAAACAGATTGCAAATGGGGCCTATTGTACTTAGATTTAGATTTCCTATTTCTTTTAAAATACATACACAGTGTGATGAAAATGACCAAAAGGAGACACAAATGAGCAAAACACCCTGAATCCTAAAAACATATGGTCACAGAAAGTCCAGAATTTAGACCTAGTATCTCAAATGGCTCTATAATAACCAGAGATGTGAAAAAAAGGCGTGCAAAACAAATGCAATGAAGTCAATTTCACCTCAAGGTGATGAAACAACATGGCAAAGTCAAGCAACAATATGCAACATTTGCAACTTAATCACGTTGACTGATATAAAATACCAAGAAGATTTATAGTTATGCCTGTCAGTGTGGGAGACTTTGATTATAAAAGAAAAGTTTGTCCCTCTTTCATGCAAGGACACAGAACTGTCCTTTACTGAACAAAAACATGGACAGTTGTGTTGTTGCAGGCATTTTGCATTGCAGATTTGTGTTACTTTGTGTGTGGGCTTTTTTGTATGATTTTTTTGCTGCAGCTTTTGGCTGTTTGAAATCCGTGTCACTGTACTCTGTATCTGTGTGCCATTTCACGTTACATGGCCTTTACATGTGATTATAAATTAGGCTGCGTGATACTTTTATGTTTCAATTACGAGTCTGGAATGAATGATAAATTTGACCCTTGCAGTCTTGACCTGGCAGGTTAGTTTAGTGGTCTGTCCATGTGTAAACGGTGGCAGTGTACCGTCTGCCAGTGAAAACATTTGTGCCTTGCTTGTGTTATCTGCGCGGTGGGTTGTGGGTGTGTGAGCGTCGAAGTAAAATGGCGGACTTGGCAAACGAAGGTGAGTAAGTAGCATTATGAGAAAAACAATACAACTCACGTTGCAATGTAAAGGCTTGCCATACATTCTCTGAATATATTACAACTGAAATGAAGCGCATCGGTGGCATGTTATTGAGTACTTCAAGTGAAATGTAGCTTAAAAAGGCTAGGAAAACTATAACGTTAGCACACTGGCTAACAAGGCTAATGGTTGGGCTAAGGGTATTACCTGGAATGCCTCGTAACGCCCTCAAAATGCTGCTTGCTTGTAGCCGGCTTACCTTCTAACGCTAGCAATCTGCTATTTATAGCAAATCTGTCTTGCCGTTTGTGGTGGGTTGACAATTTGTGTGTAATCGAATCCAAGCTTGCAAGATTCTTGAGAACATGCACATATTATAGCCTAGCTAATGTGCACTAGAAACACTGGATTCGACGTTTGTGAGCAGGTTGAGTTAATCATGCTGCTGCTTCAATGTAGTTAGCACGGTGTTGCCAAGTAGCGTAGCGTTCTTTTAGGCGCGTACGATAAAAATGGCAGTCAACACAATGCGTTAAGGTACTTTTTTTTAAAAGTCGTGTGTGGATTACATCCGGATTCTCTTGTCATCGTGTTCGTCTTGTAACTAGGAGTAAATTGAGTGGTTTTGTTTAACTTAAAATGTTAAGAGAGATGACTCATGCAGGATGGAGCACATTAGCAAGCTAACGAGAGCCTGTAAGCTAACCTACGCAAGGCTTTATTGAACAACCGGTGGCGGCGACTATTTGCTGGAAAGGGTCAGCTAGTTAAAGTGGTAGCTGGTTAACATAAGCCGGGAATAATCTTTGGAACACTTGAATGTCTGCAAAGAATACCAGCGTTGCACACTAGAATTGACCTTTCTTTTCACCAAATTACCAGATTAGAAGTGGTCACAAATGGGGTTGGTAAATTTAGGTCATGATATTTTCACGCGTTCGTGCTTCAAACGTGCTCCATGCACAATCAAACAGTATGATCCACGAGGGCTTCTGTCAGGACTGGTTGTTAAACAATCTCGGCTCTGTGTTGCAGGTTATTCGGCTCTTATTGCATACATGTATATCCCGGCCTGGCTCGTAAAGGCAGCGATGCTACACCTGCTGTAATAGGCCCGACTCGGACACAGGAAAACCTTTGTCTGATAACGTTATTGGATTACGCATCTTATTGAGGTTAGAGCGTGAAGCTGGTTGCTGTAGATGACCTGAGGTACAATCAAATTGTAACCAACCTATGCGATTGATTATCTTGTTAGGATAATAACTTGTGGATTTAGCAAGCTTTATAAAATATTTAGCTATTTTCTTGAATGGGCTAATTTAAGTCTTACTTGGCCAGATGCATTAATTAAAAGTTTGCACGCATATCTTTTCTAGATGAGAAATATTGTTTATCAGTGTACATGTGAACAATTTGATTGCATTTTTCCAGGAGCTCTTGATAGGATTTAATTGATAAATATAGTATGTTTGGACCATGCTTATTTGACCTATTTGAAATGTAGTTGGTCATTTTCCCTTTTCTGGTCTGTTTGTTTCACTAACTGGAAGCTTTGCCATAATAAGTATTTTAATGGCAATCTTTTCAGTTTAAAAAATGTAAGATAAGCAAGCTTCACTGTCCATTCAGCTTTGGATTTTAAGTTCTAAATATTTACATAGTTTTTGTTTATAACTTGTTTGTAAACGATGGACAGGGTTATTGTACATTATAAGCTTGTGCCAGGATGACCAGCATACATTTTTTCTCAACAGACAAGCCTGCCATAGCGCCTCCTGTGTTTGTTTTCCAAAAAGATAAAGCACAGAAGGTAAGTTAATTATTCAAATCTGAACTCTCAGCCATTAGCGGGTTAATATGTTTTTGTGGACAGCCAGAGCATGTCTTGCTTGATCCTGCTTATGAGTTATAAGAACCTGGAACTGAATGGTGCTATGTTTAAGTAAACCTATTGTGTTGTTGTTAATTTTACAGGGCTGTATAGCTAGTTTTGGCTGTATTACAAGTAAAAAATTAATTTTTATTTTTTGCAGCGATCTGCGGAGGGCTCAAGTGCTGAAGATGGTGAAGGTAAAGAAAATATCCTAACCTCCCTTTATTATTATTACAATTATTATAGTTTATTTTACAATATATTATGTGTTGATTTTTTTTTAAACTCCTTAGATTCAGATAAAGATGAGGGAAGCTATTCTCCCCCTGTGAAAAGGGAACGGACTTCATCGTTCCCACCCCCACATTCTGGTAAGGACATGTGGTGACTAAACAGAGCCTTCCTTTACTTTTTTAACTTGATTCCTGCTTGGGGTGCGCACATGGATTTGTATGCTGAGAGTAATGTCCGTTTGCTACTTTGCAGTTCCCAAGAACAATGTATTCATGCCCTCAAGTTTCTGCCAGTCTCCAACTGGGAACTCTGACTCTGAGCCAGGTGAGGCATCTAAGCCCTGTCTAGTTCACAGCCTTCTGCAGTGTTAATATTTAGCTTAAAAGATCAACATAGAATTGTACAGGCAACAATTTTAATACGTTTGTGCAGATTGATTTAAAATAGTTTCCCTAACCTGGGGTTTTAATTCATGAGGCCTCTTTGAAAGTATTTTCTCTCTTAAATTATGATTGCCAGTAAAGTTTCTACACTCCTACATCCTGACTAGTAAAAACCCACTTCCTTGTGGCCTTTATACCTCTGAGTTTGTGTCTGGTGTAATAGACCACTATATGAATTAGTCATGTATAACTGAACATGCTCAAATTGGAGCATTTTATCCTTTATGTACTGTAACCGACCCTTCAAACATTACCGCTACATATGCATATACGTGTTTAGTTAAATAGTGAGCTGACTGTGTATTTCCCTTTTAGTGTTCTCACTGTTTTATATGTTACTAAAAATGACAGACCCAGAGAAAAATTATTTTAAAATTGTGCATTTTTATTAGTAAGGCTGTTTTTTTTTTTTACTATGACTGTTTTTAAGGTATAGCTCTTGCAATCTAACAGTTCTGTTCTGATTTTATAAATGCTCTGAAAGACAAGTTCAACTAAGAGACATATTTATTAAGCTGGTTTATTATAGTTAATATGTCATTGTATTATATCCTGACAGTTATTTGCATTTCTTCATCATTTTATAAAACTGCTTATTATCAAAAGATGCTGACTAATGCTGATGTGCCATTTAGTCTCATAATTTATTAAAGTTTCCTATGGTATTTCTTTTATTGGTCATCTTTTAAAATTAGTTAGACAAGCTTAATTACTTCAAAAGGTCCTTCATCTCTAACTTTTTACACTGCTATTTTTTAGTCCACTTTAAAGGAAACCTTGTCTGCATCCATGAATGTTGTAGTTGGTTTGGAGTGGTGTAAACACTCATTCGCGTAAAGACCCCAGAAGTAACCTCTGGTCCTTTTTAACCTTGGTGCAGTACTCTTACACTGAAACCAACGAGAAGAATTGATGTAGGACAGGTCATAGTGCAACATGTTGAGTAACTTGCTGCCTTTCCTGCTGCTCGTACTCTATAGATTCTAATGAAAACAATTAAAAACATTAGCACAAAGAACAGAAACCAAAAGACTGCACATAATCAATGATGCTCAAATTTTCTATTTGTGATGAGTTGTTTGTGTCTCGGCCAATCAAATGGATTTTCTTCTTTCTTGTTGGTTTGTGGCTGTTTTATTGAATATTGCCCCCTAGTGAGCTGTTGTTGTAAATACTTTATGTTGTCATAGTGTTTGGGTTTGCCTGTGTAAAGTGGTCTGAAAGCAAAACAAATTGAAGGTGTAAAAATTCACCGCTCAGTTGAACAGTCCCCTAGATTTTCCTTATGTGCCTACACTCTAATACAAGGTAGCAGCATGGATAAATTTGGTTTTTGACATACTTGTCAAAATCCTTGAAATCCTCTTCTGGTAAAAGTTGTGACATAAGCCAAATTGCATTTCACAACATTTTATTTATTACAAAAGACTAGGCAGTAAAGTAAGCGTGGCAGTATGTAGAAAGCATAAACCAGGCTGGATGGCTTGTCGAGCCAAAATCACGGCATGTATATTGACGGGGAAAAATAAATAAAGCAAATCGGTGCCTGTTAGATGAGTCAAACATTACATCAAGATAACAAAATTGTAACAGTGTGGTCGTACCGAATTTGGTTTTTGGAACTGTGCCAGATGTCTAAAGCTGATTAAAAAAGGAAGGTGATCTCTGTTGTAAGTTATTTAGATTGGAAGCACACCGTCACTATTATACAGAAAATCTGACTGTAGTCTACTGATACTAGCATGTAGACCCAGTCTTATAAACAATCCTGTGCAAGCTGAACATCTTAAATCGGCAGCAGCTCTGCAGATTCAGTAGTTAACCTTAAGTCATTTTTGTGGTAGGAATTAAAGCTTCAGTCACGTTTTCTAACCTTTTTGTAGTCAGTTTTATATTATATCTAAATGTAACCATTGTGCTTTTACCAGTATATAAAGTGTGGTACATTGTTGCTGCTGTGATCTTAAAAGCACTTTAGTGTTTTCCTAGTATGCACACTGCATAAGTCATTATCAGTGTATGTGCCAGGCTGACTTCACACACACTTTGTGTAAATTGCCTGATGGACCTGGTTAGTATCTACTAGACAAGGATGATGTTTCAAATCCTGAGGTCAAAGTGGAAATAGTTTTCACAAGTACTACTACACTTTTCTTTTTTTAGCTCTGATTAAGGCCAGGTCATGGCAAGCTAATAAAGCTAGCGAGTGGGAGAGACGGAGGCCAGAGCGTCTCATGTTACTTCATAAGAATTGGATTGCTACACAACTCTTGATGCTGTATGAGGGTTGCTGTGGTAACTGGCACTGTGATTTGAGAAGTGCAAAGACAGAAGTAACACAGCTATTTTAAGGCACCGTGTAATTCTTGAATATTTTAAAATCTTTGCTACTTCTTGTGCTTCATCTCACCAGAAGAGAAACCTGTGGGATTCCGTTTAAAACCACCAACCCTTATACATGGACAAGCACCAAGTTCAGGTTGGTGGTGAACAGTTGCGTTTTTGTGTTACATTGGAGAAAAAAGCAAGAAAGATAAATAACTTATCCCCTTATTTGCGCATTTTATCTAGTACCCACAGAAAATTATACATATGTACTTAAAGACTGAGAGCAATCAATTGCATTTAAAAGGCATGAGACAAATTGTCTCTGTTGCAGGTGTCCCAAGTCAAAAACCCAAGGAGCAGCAACGCAGTGTCCTCCGCCCTGCAGTACTCCAGGCACCACCCTCTAAATCACATATAGAGTCCAGTGAGTATAGCTTAGACTGATTAAATAAAACACTACATATTTAGGTTGTTTTTTAGAATAAAAACCACTGATGTAAATGTTTTTATTGCTAATTTCTATTTAATTTATCTGAAAACAGTTAATCACTGATAGTGGAAGTAAATGTTAAGTATGCTTCCAAATCATTAGTTTGTTCCCAAATGGAAAATGTACCACTGAGGGTTTTGTGTTTTTAAAGTTAACGTTGTGGAGATGGGGCTGCCTCAACCAGCGTTTTCCAGTTTATAACCTTTTTCCCAGGAAGTGATCAAGGGTAGAAAAAAGTCTCAATGAGATATTTCCATTTTTGTTGATATATTGAAAATAAATTGTACATGATTTAATAATAACTTCTTATGAATGTGAAGATATGTGGACAGATCTACACCAAGACAAACACTTGAAACTGTTAAGGAGTCAGTATACAGGAGAGTAATAACACTTAGAAATAACAGTAAAATAGTGTTGCCTACATTATGAGATTTTTTTATTATAAATCAATGTGATTTAATATGTGCAATCTATCAGCAACCTTAACCCCAGCGATGTGAAATCTAATGCTGTGACAAGTAGACCACTAATTACAGCATCATATGAACAATACATCATGACAAAATAATTTAAATATGACAGGTATACTTGGCTGCAAACTTGTTGCATTTTTAAACGTCATCATGGACTAATTTTCCTTTAATGTTGTGCCAGTAACACAGTTGTAATAGCTGCATGAGGTTGTCTTAATATCCTCAATACAATCCATAATTGTACTGTGTGGCAAGTGTTGTGAACAATAGCCTAAACCGTCTCCCAAGACTGCCTGACCGAGTTTTATGTCTCCAACGCAAAAACTCTTGACAGTAAAAGACTAGAATATAGTTTTTACTTAAGCTCTTCAATGAGAGCACCAGTAATCTCATCAGTAGTCTGTAGCCGTCAAAAAGATGGAATAAAAGAAAGAAATGGATTCAGGTAAAGGTAGTTTAATTATAGTAAAATGTTTTGGTTTTCTTTGCTGTTATTTAAACAGATGCTTGCTATATGTGTATGTTGTATCCACAGTTTGTTTCAGAAGTCAAGTCTATAAATAATCTCCTCTTTTTTTGTCTACAACTATAGATTCCAGTTGTGGAACAAATGGTGTGAAAAAGTCTTCAGATGGAGAGTCTGTGCCCCAGTCCCTATTCCTAAACAACAAAGAGCACTCAGCTATAGTGGCCAAGTCACTGGTGAGGAGTGGCTCAAGTCAACATTTTGGTGTACAGTTGAATTACAAAGACACAGATGGGAAATGAACTTGTCTCTGTAGCAATTTGTAACAAAATAGAAGCATCTTCTGTGACTCATTGTTACAGTTCTGTCTTTTATTCTCTGTTTGTGTTAAGATTACATATAAAGTTTACAGGACAAGGTTGCACTTTTCTGTCTTTTTACCTAGATCAATTTAAAGTTCCTTGTTTTTAGTGGAAATGAATAGTCCTGTTTATTCAAGGTAAAGTAAAAAATTGCTGCCAATGTTTTTCAGAAATATATTTAAACATTGCTCTCAGCACTGTACTAAATGACTCCAAAGTGGCGACTCATTTCCTGTGTCGTTACTTTTTACACTTCTGTGCATGTCGGTTAAATTGAGATCATTTAAGAAATAATGAAGCACAGCTATATTTTTGTCTCATATAAATGTTCTAACAAATGAATGAGACGACTGCAGAGTTAATTGACTGTTGGTAAGAGGTGAATGGATATAATTATGTTTATTTTAAATAAATGGGTTAGGCACTGTTTACTTTTAATGAAAAGAAATGAGCAAATAGTTTTATCATGTCTTGAACACACGCTGCTAACCGTAAAAAGACACGACACACAAAGTTCTGTCATTTTATCTTGAAACAAGACATTTATTGTGGCACCATAACATGTACAGCCACTAAATAAATTTATTTTCTGTTGACAAAACCTTCTTTTCGGTAAGCTAAACTGATATTTGTGTGTGTGGTTTGTTGTGGATGTGTTACATCTTTGTTTCATAGTAGCCTTTTTTTAATCAGACATTACTTTCAGATGTTATGAATTACTATGAAAATTAGTAGTGTGGTTTAAAAAAATAAGAAAAAAATCCACATAGATATGAAACTGCTGCATTTTAATTAAGATTTAGTTATAAAAGTGTATTTTTTTTTATTGAGTAAATGCACCATAAATTGTATTGTTGCAGGTAGTACGAGTGGCAGCCAATAGAAGTTGACTCTGGTGTCTTTGTTTCCTGTTTTTAGAAACATGAAAATGAGGAAGATGGAGCAAGTGGTGACAAAGATGGAGACAGACGAGAGAAGAAAGAGGCAGATGTAGCATTATCTTTTGTGTTTGGTCAGAATATCAAAGACAGAGCAAAGGTGGGTGTGGCATACAGTGAAGATTTCATTTTAGCCATTTTCAGACACGAGCTATGAATTTCTCAGTCTGTTGAAGCAGTGATATTCAGTTACTCAGACATTGATTACTTTTCAATTAATGTAGTTTTTCATAGTGTGCAGCGGTTAAAACTTGTGCTGGGTTCAAAAGTTGATACTTATGTTAAGGACAAGGTCTGACATGGTTGTGCCCAGGAAAAAAAGAAATTGAGACATTCAGTAGAAATTAATAACAAGCAATTTATCACTAAAAGATGTTCCATCATTGTCCACCATTTACACATGTAGTGGGTTGTGACCTCATTCCCTGGTGTTAGGTGACTTCTCATGTTTTCTTTTCCCCTCTAGTTGGATGAAAACAGTACAGAAAACAATTCAAAAGATGGTGTGCAACTGGACTCTCAATCAGAAGGCACTAATTATTTCTTACAGTACATCTCTACCCCAAGGTAATGAAACTGTGTCATCCTTTACATATTTTTAGCTGTCCAATTTAATTCATTAACAGCCAACATTCACTGATTTATACTTTCATTTCTGCCCGTATAGTTCAAAAAATGCCACAAACAGTGCAGACAGTGGAGCAAAGTTTGTTTTTGGGCAGAATATGTCTGAACGGGTTCTGGTAAGTTAGTGTAGAAGTGTGGTTTGTTTTACATTTTACAGTTTTTAAACATCCCCGTGATTTGCCACTGGATATGTTTCAGCGATCAGCTTTGTTGTGTTTCAGAGTCCTCCAAAGGGTGAGACTTCAAATGAGGAAAATAAAGAGGTTTCAGCTGCTCCCGCCTCAGAACCTTCATCACAGGAAACCACCCCAGAAAAGGGTAAAAACACATTCTAACTTATTATGAGAAAAATGTTCTCTATTTGGCTTGCCTGTTAATTAATGTAAGCAAGAGACTGCTAAACTTTACTGACGACCACAAATAACAACAACAAGATCTAAGGAGTGGAGAAGCTGTTTACGGGGAAAAAAGGAAACGTGCAAATATGCAATAAAGGTCATTGTAGTACATCTAGATTAGAATGCTATTAATAGTAAATATACACAAGTAAATAACACAAATGTGGCTGTGAATGTCAACCTATTTGAAGTTTGTTGTATAGACACTGCAGCTAGTAAAAATTTTAATTACCAGCCCTCACTTTGTCAGTAAAGGATCTTGTTTCAATGTGGGCCTTTGCTCGGTGAGCTATTTTTCTTTTTAGAATTTAGCAGAAAATGTTCTTGTCATTATAAATTCAGTCAGTAAAAGTGAGCAGACCCTCAGAGCAAGGTTTAGATTATTCACCCTGTGTTTTATCTTACCAGTGAACAGCGTGTCAGAGTCTTTGGAGGAGTCTGCAGCAGCGTACACCAAAGCCACAGCCAAGAAGTGCATCTTAGAGAAAGTTGATGTGAAAACTGGAGAGGAATCAGAAAGCAATGTTTTACAGGTAGATGACGAGGCTGGTTCTCTGGTTTTCACAGCTGGAATAAATGAAAACCTGCAAATAAAGCAAACCTTATTTTTGCCATTTTACTACAGATGCAGTGCAAGTTGTATGTATTTGAAAAGACAGCTCAGTCGTGGATAGAGAGAGGTCGAGGATTGCTGAGACTCAATGACATGGCTTCAACAGATGATGGCACACTACAGTCCCGTCTAGGTAAATACACCTGGCAAACCTGAATAGGGTGGAAAAAATTGACAAGTTGGTGTTAGGAATGTGTACTGCTTGAGTTTTTTATGAACTAAAACAATCTCTTTACTATGTTGGGGTTTGGTGCCATTTGTCTGTTCCTGTTCCTTAACTCTGTAAAATAAAAAGGCTCATCTTGCTTTTGTTTATGTTCCTTATTCTTATGATACCTAATAAACACAAGGTGGAGCCAAACCTTGCAATACACGAACAGACACTCCACACTGTGCTATGTACACAGCTACTTTTAGCTCTTATCTGTTGCTGCTTTGTGCCCTTTTCAGTGATGAGGACTCAGGGCAGCCTGCGGTTGATCCTCAACACAAAACTTTGGCCCCAGATGCAAGTGGACAAGGCCAGCGAGAAGAGTGTGCGAATCACTGCCATGGATACGGAGGACCAGGGGTTCAAGGTCTTTTTAATAGCGGTATGTATTACTACGCAGCAGTTTCTTTTCAGCAGAAAAACTTATATTTGTTAATATTAATTATCATTTCTCCCTCCCTGGAAAATAAAATCTTTTCACTCCTAATTTTTTTGTCATTCTTTTCTATCTATGTATTCTAATTTTTGTTTTTATATCCAGTTAAACACTGCATACCTTTTTGTGGAAGGTTTTCCTTTTGAACATAATGTGTGTGTGTGTTTTGATGTTGATGTGGCTGAGGAACATCTCCTTTCCGTCTTCTCGTCCTTAGGGTAGTTCTAAAGACATAGGTCAGCTGGCTGCTGCGTTACATCATCGTATTTTAGCCCTGAAGAGCAGGGCGGAGCAGGAGACAGAGACTCCAACAGCAACCATCCCTGAAGCAGAGGTACCACAGTCAAATGAGGATGACAGCGACGAGGAAGATAAAGCCGCTGCCTCGGCTGCAGCCTCTGCTCCTGCTACAAGTAAGTAATGTTTCTTTGTTTTTTTCTGTTGTGTGTGTGTGTGTGTGTGTGTGTGTGTGTTTACATGCTGCATGGCAGTTAGCACTGCTGCCTGTTTAAGTAGAAAGTCTCTGGTTTGAATCATGGCTGGGGCCTTTTAGGAGTTTGCATAGTTTCCCATGTGTGCATGGGTCCTCTTTGGGAACTCTGGAATCAGTTATTCTAAAGTAACCTTAGAGAACATAAGCATCCATGCTTGTTTGTGTGTTGACCAAAGGATGGCAACCTATCACTTGTATGTCCTTCCTCCCACCACCTGCTAAGAGCTTATCTCACACTCGCCATTGATCCTGAACTGGATTTAAAGGTTTTAGAAGGTGAACCAGGGCACGTTTATACATTATAATTAAGGGAATGGTCTTTATTGAAATAACAAGAAGAATGGGGAAAAAATGTTCATGTTTTTTTTTTTACTAAAGGAGCAGAGAGCTGTTAATCTAATTTTATTTGACAAGCACCAGGTTGACGTCATCCATGAACAAAAATGGTCGGGATTATTATATACAGAAGAAATGATAGTCTCTTGCACAAACACAAGGAAAATGAATGAATGTGATTCAGGTTGATGGTTTTTTGTTATTACAGAAGGGAAATAAAAGCTTCCCAGTGAGTCTTAATTCATCTTCCAACTATAGACTAAAACTGACCCCAAATATCTGATAGAATCTGTTTTCTAAAACCAGACAGTCTGCTGTAGTTCAGCAGTTCTGCTGCTTGAGGTTAAAGCAAACCATTTCAGCTCAAAGGAGAGATCTTCACCACTACCACTAACCAAAACACTCATTGACAGGGAAATAAATCATCTTTATTATCACCTAACATTTTCCATTTACTCTGATTTGTAATGCAATTGGATTTTTCTACTTTTTAAAGGTGTCTGAGGCTCTTTGATTTCACCTGTTCTCAGTTATCAAAAATAGATGTTGATGGTGAGCAGTGTTGCAGTCTAAAGACAGAAGTATGACAATGTTGTCAGTTTTATGTGGAAAAATAGTCAGATCATGAATCAAACTGCCTTAACTGATAGATGACTTTAAAGTTGAAGCACAGAGGAGAGAGGAAAATGTTTTTGTTGCACATTATAAGGCACACATCGCTTGTATTACACAGCATTAAAACTTTTAATAGTGAGCAGAGCACATTTTAGATTCTACTGAATCTGAACTGTACTAATGTCTAAATATACATTTGTGGATCCAAAAAGAAAGTGGAGATTTTGCAGAAGCAAAAGTCTATTTATTAGTGATGTCATGTTTGTTGGCCATGTGCATATATAATAATTTGCATATAGAAAAGAAAAGGTACATCCAATCACGCGGTTATGTGACCCACTCATGTAAACACATTGAGATACCACGTGTAAACAAACTTGCTTTGAGCCGTCGCTTGTGATGACCAAGAACAAACTCCTAAAGAGAAACAGATTATCTGTGTACATCTTGGCTTTTTGAGGCCACACTACTAGATTGCCGTTGTGAGCTTTGTTTCTGCTACTGTTTCTGCAGGTAATTCAGAGGGAGGAGAGAGCCAGGCAGCAGGAAGCACATAGCGTCACTCTTGGACAGCCTGCTAAGATGCCGCTGTTGAGGCATCTTACTGTAGGCATCTCATGGACACCCCTTGACCAATATGGGTCCTCCAGACCAGTACTTTTTGGATATTAGAAGTCTAGCTCCAGGAAATAACCCCCTGTGCCAGAGTGTCTCACCCAACTCGTGCAGTTCATCTTCTCTGCATTCAGCGTAATATCTGGAGTTGTTACTTCCCTCCCTCTCCCGTTTTGTGTTTTATTTTTGTTATTGAGGTTTTTTTTTTCTCTTCCGATAGCAAAAATAAAGACTTCAAAGTTTTGGTTTGGGACTTTTCTGCTCATCATATTGATGAGTGTATGGGTGTTTTCCTCTACATTTTAAGTATGGCACATGTTAAGACTGCAGTTTCTACTTTGGGACCTTTATACTCACTCTCCAGCCGTACCTCTGGAGTCCACACATCCAGAGGAGCTTCATTCACACCGTGTTTAACTAGTCATCCAGCTGGTTGATCTTACATCAAGACCAACCTTCCTCCCAAGCCCCCACCCCAACCAGTCTGTGCGTTAGATTTTGGCAAATGTAATTTATTTTTTGGCAGTGGTTTTCATGAGGCATCTCAACACATACGTGCTGTTTGTAATGGCTAGCCAGGACCACTCAACTTGTCATTACTAGCAATTTCTTATATTTCCTATTGATCTATATTACAGTGAATAAAAGACTCGAACAATGCAGTTTCTGCTAATGTGAGTTAATGTGAGGACACACGGGCAGAAGGATTCACCTCAAAATTTTCTCAAATTAACGAGATCTTAGTCATTCTTTTTTTTTTCCTCTGAGTGAACTCATCAGTCTGCATATTGCATGTAACTTTTTAATTTCAACATCCCAAGGTTTTTCTTTTGTGTTGATACATATTTTTATGTTGAGAATTATATGAACTTTTTATCCATTTACATTTGGAAAACATGTTGGAATGAAGACTTTGTGTGGAAAATCCGAGTGATAACTGTAATGTCATGTACATTTGAATATATCATTTAGTTGCGCACCATGTTTTCTCATTTTCCTCCAACTGCCCCCTTTACAAAATAAATCATTTTGGACTGACTGTGATTTGTTTCCTTCTGAAACTGGTTTTCTGTGCTGTTTCAAGCTAAAATCCAGCCATTGGTACCCTTTTATACCCTGGCATCATCTTTAAGGATGTTTTGTAGTACCTGTACAAGAACAGTGAAAGAGAACAAATTTCAACCTTGAGTTTGACTGAATACATGGAAGGAGGGTGCTTCATCTGTTTTGTATTCATGTGTTGGATCTGGCCATGTTGATGTATGCTGTGCTTTGACTCCACTGAACAGGCTTCAGACTAAATCTTGCTTATATACAGTATTCATCAGACACAAGGTCATGAATATTTGATGCATGCACCTTTCACCAGAGCCTTAACGCGATCATATACATTCAAACTAGAAACTGCCACAGCTTGCAAACTCTTAGTCTTATCAGCCTTTCTGCAGTGACTGGGCCAGGAAGTATTTGTTTGCAGTGCCTCCTTTAAATCACTGTGATGTGAAAGTCCGGACTAAACGCATTCTCTGACCTTAGATGCTGAAATGAAAGCAGATGAGCCTGTGCATAATTTGTTTTGTAGTAACCCTACATGCAGTTCTTCATTCCCACCAATTGGGAATCATATGTTTGTCTGAATTTTTTTTAAAACGGTACAAGGAGGTCCGAGTTTGCTTTCATAAGTGGTTATTACTTAAAGTGCATGCTGCTAATAGATATATTTTAAAGTAATGGAGTGAGACATTTTGACAAAATTCAAGACCATAAAAAAATAAGAAAATAATTGATTTTATTTAAGCTGTGTTATACAAATGGTATTTAAAGCATTTGTTTTAGTGTCCGGCGGTAAGGAACGCTCGCTATAGTGATGTGCAAACAAGTCATTACCCTGATACAGCACCAAGGACTAATCAGCGGTGGTATAAGAAGCAGTTCTTCTGTTGAAAATGTTCTTGTTTCAGACGTCAAGCAAACCAAAACCTAAACAGATGCAGCATGTGACTTACATTTACTGACATGCCTTACTGTTATGGAGCAGTTTGAGTTACTGCAGTGAGTGATGCAATAAAAAAGGAGGGTTGCATTTCTGAAGAACGTTTTTATGTTACAAAGAAAACGGCTTAAAAATCATTTCAAGCCGTAATCAAACATAGGTTAACATTTTGGTTCATCTTGCTGTATTTTTTTTATGTTGGCTGTTATGCAAAGTTAAAACTGACGGATCACCAGTTCAGACAGATGTTCAGCGTCAGTTCAGACCTCAGAAACCAAGCTGAACTGAGGTGAATTGCAAATGTTTTTTGGGGGTATTTAGAAGCGCTAACTTGGATCTGATGTCTTTGCTGCAGCGGTGCATTCCCTGAACAGCATTTTGAGTGTTTTCTTGTAGCATTTGCGCTTTGCAGGGAACTTGCAGACTGTCCACAGCTACCCCAAAACACATCTGTTTCTATTCATCCCCCACTCTTCATTTGTTAACTTGATATTTTAGAAAGTATTTCTTAAGGCCTCGAGAACGGACATAGTTTTGTGTAGCCCAACATTGCTTTTAACTCCTGTCATCTCATCTGTGATGTTGCAATAATTGTGTGGGCAACAAGAATCTTCCTCACTCACAAAAGCTTCTCATGTCACTGTCTAGTTTGTTTGTTTTCCTGCCAATTTTCTTTCTCTTTTTTTCTGTGTCTGACCAGCAGTCCAAAACCTCAGGGTATGCTGTTTACAACAACAAAACAGAGAGGCTTTGGTATGTTTGTCCCACTGAAACAATTAATTTGTGCAGTCGAGGCCAGACATGCTTAAACCACATTAAACTGAGTGTTATCTCTGGTCTTCAGCACTTGTCATCAGCTGAATTTCTCATTTCATTTATTAATTGTCTTCAGTTTTGGGGCCAAAACAACTGGATTATAATTTGTTTATGGTTTTGATCAGTTTTTATGAGCTTATAAGAAGTTTTATTTATTATACTGATATGTTGAAGCAGTCGATTTTTTTCTTTGTTTCATTAGTAGTGCCAAAAAAGTCATAATAACTATGTAATTATTGCAATAAGATAAGTGAAAATTAATGCTATGACATATTAGTCGCTTTAATCATCGTGGACACACCATAAAGCACGTGGAGAAGGTTTAGCCATAGCTTAAAAAATAACTAAACTAACTAGTAAAAATAATAAATGAAGGATTCAAGGATTCAAGGTTCTTTATTGTCATTTCAACACATGTATATACAGTGCATGTAAGTACATGTGCTGAAACTAAATTTGTTACCCTCGTCTCAGGTGCAAGCCCAACAACAACAATAGAAAGAAAGGAGACAAAGTATAAAAAAGTTATAAGTAAAATATAAAATAAAAGACTAAGATGGATATATACAAGTAGGGCTGTAAATGTGCAATGTATGCATTGTGCAAAAACTGCAGTTATACAGAGTGTTATGAATGTCCAGATATGATATGCAGCAGGGGGGCTACAGGGGTCCTCCAGAGTTCAACAGCCTCACAGCTTCTGGAAAGAAGCTGTTCCTCAGTCTGGTGGTCCTGCTCTTAATGCTAAATCAAAGATACACACGGTCTTACATCTTACAATACTAGTCACCCACTTCATTTGTGGACTCAGTGTAATGTCTCATATCCACACCACCAGGTTAAAAAACCAACCAGATACATTTTGCTGTGCATTAACCTACTGGGCAGAGCTGACACAGTTTCTTTTTTTTATGTAGCTCCTGCACCAAAACTTTCTCCCCCATTTTCCACCCAGAATCTAATTACATTGTTATCGGATCAAATGCACATTCAGACTATGTTTCTTTGCCCATTCAATTAAAGTGACTCACAGCAGAAACACATGACTTCAGGCCAGGTGGAAAGCATTGCAATGCGATACCTCTCCGTTGCAGCAGCTCCTGGTTTTCAGTAGACATGGACCTCTTTCTAGTCTACACATGCTCTGATGTCAGAATGACAAAGTGACTAATATGCATTGTAAAGGAACTAACCTCTTATGCAATTACTCAAACAGCGTCTTTTACAAATTCCTCACAGAAAACAGCTTCCTCCTGTTTTTGTGCTCCTCTTCACACTGTCAGCCTTGGGGCATTAAAAAGGACATTGCATTTTTATGACCTGTAATCACTGGTGAGAAGGAGCATGTTTATAGAAGGCAGATCGGTATATGAGTAATGTTTTGGCAGTGTTTTAAGGACCGTCATGTCAGAGAGGATTACTTCAGTCGGGGGAGTTGATAATAGATATCAATGAATATATTTCAAATGAGGATTCAAAGTATGCTGATGGAAAGTGAAGGGAAGAAAATATGCATCAAAATGAAATGCTCTTTTTCCCTTTCAGCAGCTTAGATAAACAGCAGGTGCAACATAAAAATCTGTCTTTAAAAACACAGTAAAAGTTTTACAATCTCTTTTTAAGTCACCCTGATGATTCTTTATATGTTTGTTTTTCTTTCACAGAGAGTTTGGAAAATAAAAATCATTTTGACGTGATTAATAGATACCTTCCCCTCCAGGATATTGGATAGAATGAGCTGCACGGTAATGTGGCCTTTAGACTTTAATAAATATATAATATCTAATTAAATTATACTAAACTGATCTAAAAAAACAAACAAATGTGGTATGACACATTAAGCAGTCGGGTATTTGTTAGCTTAAATGAGTCTGTAGTTTCAATAAAGATTCAACAGCATCGTGTTTCACTGTCTACCTTTGTCAAACTCAGTGAATGTAGCGTGCAGTAATTCCCACAACTGTTTTAAATGTATTGTATAATAGTTATTGCTTCTTGGGGGGTTAAAAGATAATGATCATTGAACATGTGTCTCTGGCCGTGTCTCCTGCTAACAGATTCATACCCATCGTTATGTTATCCTCAAATTCTTTATTGTTGCAAGTTGAGAAACTTTTTAATTAAATAGTTTAAACTATTTGCTCATATTCTCTTTAAGCAAGCAGCAAATTCCTCCTCATCTTTACCTCTGAGATATGATTCCTCCCCAGTGCCGCTTCATACAGACTTGTCAGTTAAACATATGCTGCAAGTTCTCGCATATTATAGCAAATCTAAAAATGCTACAAATGTTTTGGCAGTGAGGGAATTTCACTTGTATTATTATTATTATTTCTTTTTTATTTGAAATTTCTTTTATTTCTCTGCAAACTGAAGTCAAATAAAGATGTAAATATGAACATTTTCTCAGTAATTTTAAGCACTCTTGGTAAAAGTCCCATGAAAACGGAGAATCAAATGGAAGTTTTGATCCCAAAACACCCAACAGGTTATTCTGCAAATAAATTAATTCAACATAAAAAAGACATGTTCTTATAATGGCAGTAATGTCAATGTGTAACGGGTTATTATGTACATGTAGGAGATATTTCTTATTTTCTCTTAAATCAATTTTATGATACTTTCTTATACGGTGCATGTAGATATCTTCTATGACTGTTACTGCCTTAAAAACAACATTTATTGAAACAAATACTGACATATATTCTCGTATTATACTGAATTATATAATAGTCGAATATAACAACACCAGATTGTGTTCCCTCTCAACTGTGGTTCCTTCATGTTTCCACATGGTGGCGCTGTGAGGTAGTAAAGGTAACAGGTGACTGCTCATAGTCCAAGATTTATTCAGGAATAACAGGCCACTTAAAGTTCATAAATGTTCCAAGCATTAAATATCTATTAATAAAGTGTCTGTATTTCTTGATAGGTTTGAAATGTTAGAAATATGTTCCTCTGACAAGCTGACACCACTTATGATATAAGAATCAGGAGGAGAAAAGAAGAGTCTGTAAACGTGATCAGTGTGAGCATTAAATAATGAAACAAAACCTTTCATCATCATAGATTTACTATTTAAATTTGCTGCAACTTCTTCGAATGTTTTCTGGCTTGTTTTACTCTGGATTTTCTTATCAAAGACTGACAAAGAAAAATGTTTGTTTTAATTTACATTATAGCATCTGAGTGGAAACTACAGTTCATACTGGTGTAACATAGCTGATTTATTTTGTTTACGTAATCAATTTGATTACAGCATGTTGGCTCATAAAAAGCCAGAGTCCGAACAGAGGCTTTGAAGAGCAGCTGAGGTGATCCATGGGATCATCACTCCCTTCAGCCTTCTTGCTCTCCACCTTGCCCCCCCCCCCCCTCCCCCCACCTCCTGTTAATCCCCCTATTTCATCAAATCCTGCCACTCCCAAAGATCACTCCACCCCAAAACCCCTACAAAACACTCGTGCTCACTTCAAACACTTGTACACCCAAGAGCACAAAGAACTCACCACCCGAGCACACACATAGGCCTTTATGTATGTGACTAAACGCAAAAGCATTTTAACTTCAGCCCAGTTCAAAGGTTTCAAGGTGTGGAAGATATTTTGATCCATGTGGAAAACAGTGACCTAATGGCAAAAAAAATAAAAGCAAGTAATAACTAAATAAATAAAAGCAAGTAACCAGATAGCATAAAAGGGATATTCTGAGGCAGAGAAACTGTCAGCAACTGTCAGCTGCAGTACCTCTGTATTCTGTCAAAATAGGCAGTGATAAACAATGTACACATCATCTGAACAGCTCTCCACAAAAGCCTCTACCAATAGCATCTGTGCAGCTTCAGTTTGGTCATGGAGGAAAAAGTCAGACTGAAGGACAGCTCCATCCATCAGGAAACACAAGATCCTCTGGTGAAGTGCTGTAAACACACACCAGCCAGCTTACTGAACACCCATCGAGATGGTTTCATCCAAGGACTATTTAGAGACTGCGCGACTAAATTAAGCGCCATGTGCACCTCGGGTATCACAGCCTCAGCTCTGATAAGCTACTAAAGAAGGTAAAACACCTGGTTACTGTACTCTGCTCTACACTTATAATTAGCCACCTCTCCATGTCAATGGTAAAATGATTGTCCTTTGAGTAGATCTGTCTTGTTTGTTTTCCACAGAAATAAATCTAAATTATTGATTATTTAGGTTTTAAACATTTATGAATGGAAACAGCAAAGTGAACATGAATTATGAATTAATACAAGGTGTCATCAACATCTCTGACTTGTGCATATCTTTCTGTCTTATTACGGAATTATCCATGATCTAACATTTCCCTTTAACAGAAATCCAGCATAAATCTTTTCATGTAATTAAAGATGTAACACCCACTGTCTCAGTTGAGTAATATTTTTATATAAAAGAAGAGATGCAGCCAAAACAGACTGTGTTAATTCATCTCTGGAGACTTTAGAGTTGCTCAGGAAGAGAAGAAACACCTGCTTGCTGCAGTTCAGTCAGAGCTGCATCCTCCATCCATGCATCTCCTGAACTCCCAACATGCTGCAGCTGGACATGGGAGGAGGCTGTGAGACTTTGGCATGTTTTTGTAGATCTTGTCAGTTCTGTTACCGGCAACAGATGTTTTCTATACGCTGACACTATTACACATCAATGTGAACACGAATATCGCGGGGCTTTCATTTGCAGCAGCAGTTCTGTAAAAAGTCTGGATGTTGTGTAAAATTGAAATAAAAACAGAATGCAATGATTGGCAAATACAATTAACCTATATTTTATTCTCAATTAAACATAATGAACATATCCAACGTTGAAACTGAGACATCTTGTGTATGACATTGTTTATATTAAGTGACAGCAACACATCTCAAAAGTTGGAACAGGGGAAACCAAGGGCTGAAAAGTAATTAGTAAGTACAAATTAAAACCAACTGGAGGAGCGCTTGACAACTACAGTAATCAAGTTAATTGGCAACAGGTTTGTAACATGAGCATCAAATAAAAATATTTAAAGAGGCAGAGCCTCTGAGATGAAAGCAAAGATTGTTGTGGAGGAATTACTCAAAAAATGTTTGTTTTTTAGTGGTGAATGTGAACCAGTAGACAATCCCACCATATACATCGATATATCATTTAAAAAATATGAGAATCAGGAGGAATATCTGTGCACATGAGACATGGCTGAAGGTCTGAATGCTTTACTCTGGTACTTTTACAAACATTTAGCTTTTTATAACATATGCACATTATATGAACTTATCTCATTGCTAAATATATATGTTGTACTGTTGCCACAGGCCCAGGTCATTATACGAAAGGGTACTGGTTATTTACCCTACATGTTAAATAAAAATAAAATGACTGCATGGTCTGAGGAACACTTTGAGAAACAAAGATCTGTGAGCCAAGTATTTAATTTAGTCTGCGATCCACAAATACAGGTTAAAGCTCATGCAAAGAAGAAGCTACCGTACATGTGAACCCAATCCAGAGACACCACAGATAAAGCTTATTTAAAATAGTCTGAAGCAAAGCGGAAAACTGGTCAGATTCATCAAAAAGGACCTTGTTATCAATACACAGTTCAAAAGCCTGCATCACTGATGACTTGGCATTGCATCAGTGCTTACACCTCTATGCAGCAAAAGTTCATAGAAGATATAGAGCAACTAGAGCAAATCTGCTTCTGTACAGATAAATAGCCTGCAGTCCCAACCTTTCAACAATTAAAATAAAGGTGTGACAAAATCCCATGCATGAGGGGCGGTGATCCTGAATCCCACAAAGTTAGGACATTCCCCTCCTAAACTCCAGCAACTGGTCTCCTCAATTCCCAAACATTTACAGATGTTACAAGAAAAGAGGAGGCTACATAATGGTAAACATCACCTTGTTCCAACTTTTGGGCGATGTGTTGCTGTAATCAAATCCAAAATGAGCAAACATTTTCCATGAAATGGTAAAATGTCTCTGTTTCAACAGCTGACATGTCGTTTATGTTCTATTGGGAATAAAATATGAGTTTATGAGATTTGCAAATCACTGCAATCTGTTTTTATTTTCACAGCTTTGCAGCCTTTTTGGAATTGACATTGTACATAAAAATATGTTCTTTTCAAACATTAACATACAGACAGCTCACCACAGACCTTGTCAGCACATGACAGTGAATCTACTAAAGAATATGTTGAAGAAGTTACATTAAGGGGTGTGTGATGATGTTTATTTAAAAAATTTCAAAGGTTCATTTTTAAGTTCTCTGTTAGCATAAAGTTCCCTTATTCTCTGTCAGGAACTCATTAAATCTCAGCCTTGCTATTATCACCCTCAAAAATACATCAGGAAAAATAACTGGCTAATGATTTTTTTAAATTAATGTCAAAATACAGTCTAAAAATACTGCTAATTCCTCTAGATTAATCAGATTTTGTGACCAAATTGCTACCATGTGTTATAATGTATTCTGAGTTGCTTTGATTAACTCAGGATCAGCATTTCTTCTGAGGACTGAGCCTGTGCAGACCGTTTGCTTCAAGGCCCTTTGCTGCAGAAATGTATGTTTATGTCAGGCGTAAAGTGGTTTCTTTTTCTGCTGTTATAAATATTTTAAGCATATTTTCAGTGCTTAGTGTGTGACAGACTAGCAGGGTTTTCCATAAAGACAGCTAAATAAATTGTTGAGATGTTTTCCCTTCTTTAACAACTGAGGTGAAAGTTTGCTGCTTTACAGGGAAATTCTTGATATTTTCGGCATAATTACATCCAAATGTTTGAGGATTTTATGGCTTTGATGTGATGAAGACATTCACTCGTATGTTATTCTTGAAGCAGGCTGTAGAAGATGAAATTGCTCAAAATATAAACTCCTCAAATCAATTTACCCCCACAGCTGTAGTAAACACAAGTCAGAGTCAAGCTGAAACATGTGAAGCACTTGGCCAAATAAAACCCAAAGGGAGAAAAATGACTTTTTTTTTTAAACCCACAAATATACAAAAGTTTCCTCTGACCGTACATCAGCGAGCATGTTCTGTGTAACTGAATCTCTGATCAACTTTAAACTCAAACTGACTTCTGTGTGCCTGCAGTCACAGTTTACATATGAACTCCAAAAGTTGGTGTTGCCTCATTAAAACTGAGCAGGAAGTTGTATAAGTTGTGATGTCTGGAATTTGTTGGGACAGCAAGCACTCAGTCTTCATGCATGTAAAACTACGGAAAAGTGTCCCCTACTTAAATTTACGAATATTTAGGGGATGAAATACTGTGAAAACAAATTAAGACTTGAAATAACTTGTTAACCAAGCAAGCATACCTCTCACCTGGCATACACTATGGTGATTCCTGTCAACTAGACCTCCAGTTTAGTGTTATCTTATCAACTCCAAGTCAGTGCTTATTGACTGCTAGTCATCCATTCACTCGAGAAAATCTTGCTCTTTAATTTCCTCCACATGAAAAACACTGCATATATTGTTCTGTGGCTCCCACATGAAAACACCCTGTGATTTTCATTCAAAGCTAGATTCTTGCTCAGATATTTTCACACTGCTGAGTGGAGTTGTCACGAACTGTTATCATTAGCAGTGCAGATTAAACCGCATTTTCCAAAAGCGCCTCCATTGCTTCCCTTGTTAGTGTTACACTGGACCTTTTTTCTCAGCAAGACATGAAAATGTCCTCACAGGAAAATCACAAGCACACCTTATCAATCAATCTGTCACATGAAAAGACTGTAGCTAAAACTAGTGGCACCTCTAATTTACCACTTGGATGTCATGTTAAAATATTTTCAAATGTAACATGAGAAAAACGAGAGAAATAGCCTTTAATCAAAATGCAGGGTTGGGGGAAGCTGGAGCCTATCCTAGCTTTCCTACACCATTTCTAACTTTCTCCATGAACTATAAAGTCAGTACATTTTTAAATGACTTCAGTTATTTTCACTTGTCTGATCAGTGTGCTGGTAAAATTTTTGAAAATAATTTCCTAATTAATAACATTTTTGGTACCAACAAGATGTTCGGATCTTTATTAATTTACAAGCTGTGGGGTTAATTGAATTGACTGACTTACTAACAACTCTTTTAGGGGGACCAGGCATGTTTATTTTCACTGAGTATCTTCTTAGTCTTGGCCATCTCTAGATTGAATTTTCCCTCATCATAACTGCATATAGGTTGTAATTGTTATAGAATTAGAGAGAGAGAGAGCTTTCTTCTGAGGAAAGTATCCTGAAAACAAAACGATGTAGAAGCAATACCAGTGCTTTGTGCAAAAGCTTAAAGGAGAACTTCGCTTTTTTTTAACCTGGGGTCTGTTGTCATCTTTCCTTCCATACATGTGAGTGATGT
>JBAMHV010000008.1:18150404-18201391 GCA_037177535.1 Pseudomugil gertrudae
GCTATCTTGCTATCTCATTTCTACATCACTCACATGTATGGAAGGAAAGATGACAACAGACCCCAGGTTAAAAAAAAAGCGAAGTTCTCCTTTAACTTGTTTATAAAACCTATTACAAAGCAGGGTACTCTAAGGGTAAATGAAATCTCCCACTTTGATAAAATACTTTGCGTATCAAACTGAACGCATATATAAATACATAAATACCACAATTCATGCATGTTTGTCAACACCTACATATAGCAATATTCAGTTAACCATCAGTCTAAACATATGGGAATGACTGATTTTATTATAGACGATAAATTTGTATATAAAAAAAACTTAAAGCACAAAGAGAAAAAACACAACTCTACACAACTCCACAGCATCAACACACTCCAGGAGGGACATCTATCTCACTTGTGCCTCTCCGCTGCTCCACTTTCAAACCATAATTTCATTACATACCGTGTAATGACTGACTACAAAGAACATCATGCAGAACATACAGCGCTACTGCTAACTTCACATTTTATATATATATATATATATATATATATATATATATATATATTTGGTTGTGTGCAGCTGAGAGAGAATAAAGGGGCTTTATAAATTAAACTAGACACTCAATGAGGAACTGTAAAGAAAATTTCACAGTTTATTTTCTGTCTTGTAATCTGCTCTTACTGGTGTCTCTCTTTGGACATGCTCTGCCTCATTTATCTGTGCTCCACGTCAATGTAAATTATGCTAACGGACATTACGGTTAAAACAACCTGACAAGGAGATGGGAAAATGGGAGTGTGAACAACCATATCACAACTTTTCAAGAGGATGCAGACACCCAGGATTTTAGTTTAAAAGGATTCTTTCCCTTCAGGACTCTGTCAGATACAGACTTCTGTATGCTTTCTCTGGTTCTACCTGCCTGTTCTGTTTTCTTTCATTTGTTTACTTTGTCTTGCTTTAATAAGCCATTGCTAATCTTTCCCCAACTCATCTATACTCTTTGGTAATTCAAATGGGCCACAACATAACTACACTTAGAAAACAAACTCAAAAAACCATGACTGATGATATTTCTAAGTGACTTTACAGAAAAACAAGCCCAAAGTTGCCTAAAACAAGGGGACAAACTGTGTACTGAGTAATTGACATGCTGCTACGCTTCTACTATGTGCATTATTTTGCTTTGGTTTATGGCAGGTGGAAGAGTTTGCCAACTGGATATAAGACAAAATTCTTATATTACATTAGGTTTCTGTTGTAATTCAGGCTTGTGATAAACATGTTTTCCCTAAATTTCTGAAATACCAAAATAATAACATGAATATCAGTTGTACAACATGAAAGGCTGCATCCTGGTAGTCCTCTCCGTCTCAAGTAAATGGGTCTGGTCTATGCACAGCTGCCACCAGGTGTTTCGGACAGCAGGTGTGCTCTGCAAATCACCATGCTTGATGTTTCTCCTAAAGATCTTCATATGAGGCACTCAGAGGCACTCTGACAGGTGCGGTCGTATGAACATGTGTATATGCACATAAGTCAATTATAGGTCACCGGCTTTTATTGAGTGTGTTGTGGTTTTTCTGGGACCAGTGCTGGTTTCCAGTCTAACAATCAAGGACCTGTAAAAATGTTCCTTTACACTTTGGGTGCAGCAGGAGCTCAGCAGGGTGTAGAGCGGTGGGGAGGGGGGCTTTCCTTTAGCATGGATATGAGCTTAGCTATTACTTTCTTCTCTCGATCCAACTACCTTTTTTTAAAAGGCCGAGATTGTGATGTGTGTGACTAACCAGTCACTCATTCACAGAGTTAACATATACGTGTGACCTCAGTGCTCCCCAGCTGTCATGTCTATTTTGACCAATGAAATCAGGTGTAACCCAGTAACCGCTTACTTTTGAGCTCACTTTAATCATCTCTTGTCTTTCCTTTCAGATTTTTCTGTGGTAAATTCAGTGAGTGGACAGCTGGTGCCGAAGAGACAAATAAATGTCAAATATACGATGATGAAGGCAAATATCTCTCCACCTCGACTCAGTCTGGTCAGGAACACGGTGATTCCAAATGTCCAAATATCTTATGCTGCTAAATACTCCAAAAGGTTCATGAGAAAATATGTGTGTAAAGAAAATGTTACAAAGCATAAAACCATTATTTAACTACTCTGCATGATGGTGAAACTAAAAGAGACAGTATTGATATTCACCTTTGAAAGTTTTACTTGTATGCTAAACAGCACTCTGGGGGAATTCTTGTCCCCCTTCATCATAAAGAATGTATGACACAAAGCTACAACTTTATCTGAAGACATTTCTCTACAACTTGGAGCTGCCCGAACTAAAGTATTTAAAACTGAAATAAGGGACTATTGTGTTTTCTTTGTTGGAGCACAAATCTCTGCTAACAGGATGATGAATGTGGAGCTGGTTCAGTAAAATAAACTGACTCTCTTATAATGAATAGACATGTCATCCAGTTCTATGGTATAACTTGTCTGTGTTTTTAATGGTTTTTGGAAAAAGAAGAAGAAAGAAAAGCTTCTGCGACAAAATAATTATGTCTAGGTTGCTTTTAATAACTTGAGATTATGATCCATCTATTGTTGGTTTTGCTCTTTTCGTGATGCTATGGTGGCGAAATCACAACTATATTAAGTATTAAGACAAATGCTTGCTTTGATTCATTTCTGCTCTGTGGAAGCTCAAAGCAATAGCAGTCACACTTCACACTGACTGATGATTGTTATGCAACCTCTCTGGCCACCTGCCCTGTGGTTTAAACTGCTTTTTAGAACAGAAGCTGCAGAGCTACAATAAAAAACATCATTTCAGATGATAAATCTTACAAAATGAATGAATGTTGTGAAAATGCTGCGTTGCTTATAGCCTATTACAGGGTTAATTCACTGAAATCTGATCATAAACATCTTCAGCTGGACTCTCTTTATTGAAATTGACTTAATTATTAAACAGCACCATGCACTATTTCAGTTTATTTATTCATTTTAAATACAATCTTTGTGAAGAATATTTGACACTTCAAAACTGCTGACTTTGGAGAAATGATAAACATCCAAACCTTTGAGCTTATGTTTATTCAGCAGTCAATATAGTGTTAGATAAAACATTTTGGCACAGTTGCTTATAAGCTGTCCCGTTTCTGTGTTGTAGTCTAAATAAATATGCAAATCCATAACTTATTTCCCAAATAAATACAATAAAAACTACGACAAAAGATGCACTGCATCCCTAAACCCTCCCTTTACTTCCGCCACAAACAAAAAGAATAAACAAAAAGCAATATTTACTGTACTTCAGGGAATCACAGTAAATTCAAACAGAATAAAA
Organism: Pseudomugil gertrudae; assembly: GCA_037177535.1. Taxonomy (NCBI): domain Eukaryota; kingdom Metazoa; phylum Chordata; class Actinopteri; order Atheriniformes; family Pseudomugilidae; genus Pseudomugil; species Pseudomugil gertrudae. Next base: position 18,153,743 of record JBAMHV010000008.1, read on the forward strand.
CACATTGAGGGTAAAAAAGATGCTTAATAATTTTACTTTAATGGCTTATTATTGTTTTGTTATGTTTTTTTCTACCAGGCAACACAATGCGGTGGCATGTTAAGGGCCCGTGGAAGGCTGTCCTGTGGGTTATGGGTTGAGAAAAGTTTTAGATGGGTATAAACACACTCTCATTTCCAAGCATCTACTTCAATCTTCCTCCACTGAGAGGAAAAAGAAAACATGCCACTAGTTTTCACTGAAACCATCCTTCTGTTTTCTGCTGGAATTTTGGAGTGTAAACTTTCACAAATTACACCCAGAGACAAGAATTAAACAGGTTATTTCACCTGCAACCTGAGATGAGAGATGTTTAGAAATGACTTTATGAAGTCATTGTGTGTTGACTTGACTCGATGGGTTTTGGCAATTATTTAAGGAAAAATAATTCCAGAGGATTATGGGTAATTACATGTTAGATACAGGAGGTTATTTTGGGAACGTAGTAAAAAGGTAGACTTGGTCTATGAAGAGCAGATGAGGACATTTCATATTGTTTTGTTGCTAAAATGCTAAAAGTGTTTAGTTTAAAGACGTCTAAACAATATCATTATATATAAAACACCATAATTAAAGGTGGGTATCAAAACTAGAGCTATAGAAAGTCTCTTTGTCAAACACCTCTTTTGCCAACACAGTTTTACTCCCAATTCATCACATGCTGCTGTTTGGTCAAGAGGCCCGCTCATCAGTGCACGGGGAACCGCTCTGCAGCTGCGTATTGCCAGTTATTCCTGTGCAGAAGTAAGGCAGCAGGGAAATATCTTGCTAGAATAATGGGTTATATCAAATGAATACAGTTCCAACTTTGCAATGCAAGTTCTGGGAGAAATGCCTCATTTCCAACCATTTTCAGACCTTTTTCCACCAAAGGATTTGGGTTACAGGATGGTTCGATTTGGTAAACCTTGATCTCTGTTGCATTTCCACACTCAACTGTACCCTTAGGCTGAAAATATACTTACTATTAAATACATGTGATATCATGGCTACCACTGAACAAGTGTGACCTGCATCTTTATGACATATCCTCCAGCACATGCTTGTCAAAACAGCTGGAGAGAGGTCAGAACAATTAAAAATAAAAAAAGGCAAACAAGTCAGAGGGCATTATCTGTGCATGGAGGAAGAGATGATAAACAGAAAGCATGATAAACTTCTTTGAAGCTGCTTTGTTCCTTATAACAGCTCTGCAAAATACCGACACAATGAGCAAATATTCTAAATATTTCACCCACAAAATTTGGCAACTCTATCCAGTCTGGTTTCTCTAATGTGCCCCCAGTGGTATCCTTTAGTAAGATGCGTAGTGTGCATGTGAGTAGTATGTTAACAGGTAGATGCAGGTGTGGCGTATGCGAATGCAAGGTTATGCAGCAAATATATTCTCAGCCTTATTCAGTAGGTTGTGTACCAGTGCAACAAGATGCATTTGCTACATAATAGTGTGATATAACGGTGGTGTTACATCTTCCTTGAGGTAAAACTTTGTTGTTAATGCCGAGTCACACGGGAAGTGATGAAGCATGTGGTGGAAATCCAGCTGAGGGGTCCTAAAAAGGTAGAACGTGTCAGATTGTGTTTTCTGGACACCATCCTACATATTTGCCATTATTATTATTGCCATTCAAATATCATAGTTTAGCATTAAATTGTATGAAAACCAGTTATTTTCATGATTGCTATGGTAACCTACAAACATTATATTCCTAACTTGGGAATCTTTTTTCTTTTATGTTCTGCATTCAAAACCAACTCATTTGACTTGTGAGCAAATATCAGCATGTGAGCAATTGGGAGCGAGAACACATTGTTTATACCTGTGTAATAACACTGCAAATACTAACAGTAACACGTGTAAACAGGGGGAAAAGACCACAAAGAAATGGTCTGTGATTTGTAACACTACAAGACACCTTTAAGTCAACATATACACTGATTATTATTATTATACACACATTTTCAGATCAGTAGGCCAAACTGTTTTGTACAAAACTTGAAATGAAGGTTAGCATGAATATTTTTAAACTCATAACTTTTATATTTTTAAAAGACTAACAATTTTTTTTCTTTTTTTTAAAAAAATAATTACTTTGTGAACTCTAAAGTTTGGAGAAATGTGGGTAAGAAGTGCAGTAGCAGCAATGGTGTAACCCAGCCTGGCACGGGGTAACGGGTCTAACGCATGTCCCACTAACAGAATGTTGCTACACTGTCGCCACACCACAGTTTACAGTGTTACTACACAGATTGAAAAGATGTTTTTGGTATGAGCTTTTCTTTTTCATTTATTTCTTTTTTGAAAACCTTTTTCATTTTCTGTGCAAACCAACCACATCACACTTAATGTCCATGCGATGTGGCCTTAACTTGGAGTGTAGGCCCAAAAAGTTTCAGTCATTGTTTCCTCTTCTCTTTGAGCTTTTTGTTTTCCATTGTTCATCTTTAACAGCATCCATCTTTGCGTTTTCCAACAGAGGCTGACAGCAGTGTAAAGAAATTACAAGTCCTCTGCTTTGGGTCATACACACTTACATGCCTTTGCTGAGACATTCTGTATCACATGATATTTGCTGTCGCTGCCCAGGAAGCGCAAGTCCATTTCATATTCAGTGGGTCTGCAGCAAGGTCCACTAATGTACTTGTGACCTCGCAATGTCCAATTCATGTGCTCCATGGCTAGGTCATAGTTCTTCCGAAACGCGGTGCATTTACCACTACAGTAGCGCACCTTCACTGTCTCCTCGCTCTCATAGCCAAGACCCAGTTCGGTCACTTTTAGCACCACTTTCCTCAAACTGCAGGATTTTGACCTGCGTTCTCTCTTTTTCCTTCTGGGCTGCTTCTTGCCGACAGGCTGGCTCTTCCTTCTCTTCCTGTCTAGCAAGGTTTCGACCACATGTTGAAGCTCGCCCTCTGTGAAGCTCTGCAGCATCGTGGAAACTGAAGGAGAAAAATCAACAGCATTATGATTGACAGATGAGAAATAAGCAGATTATCAGGTTTCCTGATCATTTTTAGGTAAATATTCTCAACATTTATAAATTTCTACAGAACAGATGGTTCACTGATACTATAACAGGGAGGATGATGAAAGTCAAGTGCCGACAGCTTTTTAAGACCGTGATGGATACATACTGTTCTTATCAGCAACAGTGTGACAGAAAGCCTTACAATTCCATAGAACCAATGACGAATGTTTATCTATGAGACAATGAGAATAGAAAAAGCTATTTATCCTAATTGCTTATATGTAATACTGTATTTACAGAGAGCCAGTGACCCATGAGGTGCTAACTGACTGCGGGTTGTTTTAAGGCATTAAAACCTGCTCTATAAACAACAGTCATCTTGTTAACGTTCTGTGTGAACTCCAGCAACCTTCTCCAAGTCAACAAGGGAAGTAACTGTTCATCTTACACTCTGACAGGAGCGTGTTCATATTGTCCTCAGTTGAGCGGATCCTCCGATGAGGACCTCCAGTTTGCTGGGACAGCACTCTTGAATTAGTTGTAGAAGATGGTATAGATGTAGATTCTGATGGCGAGGACAATCTTGATGTAGGTGAAGACGCATTTGCATGTTTCGTCTTGAGTTTAAACTGTCCAATAGTGGCCATGTTTCTAATGAGGATGGTGGACAGGGCTGCACCGCACAGCATGAAGGCAAAAGTAGCACCTTTCCATAACTTCATCTTAGAACGTGGAGGAGCATTGAAACTCTGTAAAAAGAGAAGCGAGAAAGAAAAATAAGATGCACGAACAGCAGACATGTTTAAAGAGTCACCCTTTCAATCGTGGAAACCGTCTTCTCAGCTTGACACATAAAAGCGGACAGCACAGTGGGGTAGTTGTAAATCTTTTCTGTGACCTTTCGGTAACGTAAAGAGGTTTTACTTTACCGCCGGTTGACTTTTTTCTGATTCTGCTGTCAGCTCACGGGTTCATGATCGCAGAGGCCGACATCACTCACTGACACTTGGGAATGCAGTGTGTTTTTAAAGCTGCGTTGAAGCAGCCAGCAGAGGAAAAAATATGACTGCAGTTTCATATTTTGCACCTTTTCACTGGTTGACAGTTGTTAAAGGGGATTATTTTTTCAACATACTATATGGGAATGATAGTACATAGCTTTTTTTTTTCGTTTTCCAGAAGTAGATGTTCTTTTAAGAAGGAAGACTCATTCCTGCTTTACGGGAATCTCCTAACCACACCTATGTGCAGCGTTATGTATGATGAGCCCTCAGTGTACACGTGCACTTGTACATCCCTTCATGTTTGACAACCCCTCCCTCTCTATAGGCGCTGAAGACACAAAAAAAGTAAATTAGTGTACACCCCCCCTTTTTTTCTCCTTTGATATTTGAGACGTTTTCAAGCTCACTTTTTTGTATTTTTCATATCAAGTCACGAGTGAGCAAAACATTTCCTTTGAGCCGGAAATGGTACACTGGCAGCGACTAACTGCAAATCCAGACCGGCATCCCAAAGTGCTCCGCCAGACTGGATTCTGGAGCAAACAGGCTGCTGGACTGTTTACAGTAAGGCAGAATTTCACAGATTTTTTTCTGATTTATTATAGAAACAAAGATCTCACATGAATAGTTTTTATAACTCTTCAGCTCCCGTAGATCACTTTAATCATAACACCTTGTTAAAAAATAGCAGGGACATTTATTGGTTTTCTCATGGGCTCAGCTCTTTGCAGTGGAATAACTCAAGAAAAACAAAACAAAGCAAAAAAAAAAAAAGAAAGCATAGGCAAATTACAGTTTCCAGCGAATCTGAATGTTTTGGACACTGCTGAGGGAAAATACAAACAAACTGCACACTTGAGTTGCAGCGGTGTAAACAGCATATAAACAGGTATAACCAGTCTATTCAATGAAGGCGTGACTCATCACTCATAATTCCATATGGGTTTAACATGGCGAGGAGTCTTTGCACAATAGCATTCATTTGAAAGTCAAACATGTCACCTCACAGCCTCCTTTGATGCACAGTCCATGTGAATCAAATGGTGAACTGCAGGCCGGCTATATGTCTGAAGTTGGGTCTCAGTGTTGGTTTTAGCACAGAGAAATGTCACTCTGGGTTTGCACCAACAGCTCACACATCAGAAATCTTGCTGCTTCTGCCATAAATTCTTTCTACTAAGAGCAAGTGTCGTCTGGAATACAGCTGAGAACGAGATTGTTTTTTCCTTAGTGTATTAACAGGTCACTTTGGGGCATTTACTCATCCATGGAGTTAGCTTTTTAACACGGCAGCAATGTGTCAGTGTCATCAGCTTTTTAGCTCTGCAGCTCATCATGATAAAACTATTAACTCATCAGGAACACATGAGGTCTCCGTGGCTGACACTGGACAAAGCTGAGTCCTCAAATACCAATCTCCTGTCCCTGAAGACACTTTGATTGTCATAATTGCTCCACTTAGAAACACATTAGTCACATCTGCAGTCGATTGGCAGCAATAAAACTGCCAGGGAGCATTTTGCAGCTTGTTCAGATGGTCACAGAAGATTAATCAGTACAGACATTCAATATCCACCGCTGGCCTCTGCTGCTGTGGACATAAATATACAGATATTGATAGAGAGAAGGAGTCAATGATGTTTTCTTTGGAGAGAAGGGGAAATTCATGTGGGGAAAAGCTGCTGTTTTCCTGCAAACAAAGTAGAACAGAGACATAGAGGATATAGTGGAACCCCAGAGGTTTTCCAGCAGAAGGAAAACCCATCCTCAAACAGAGACATAAAAGTTCCGATGAGCTGCAAAGACAACTAAACCAGCTCCCACACATCCTCAGCATGTCTGACTCTTACAAAGGCATTGAGCGGCGATGTGCCCATGCACGCTCCTGTGTGTAGAGACGAAGGCCAGTTTGATTTTGTGAGGCTCAATTAATCTATTCATGAGGAGAAAAGAGCTAAGTAAGGCCATGGGAGTCTTCCCAATGAGTTTCTGTTTCCTCACTGAGTGAGACTGATTATTACAGCACACCTGATGTGTATTGTTCTGAAGGAATCACCTGAAAGGCTTCTTACATAGAAACAGCAGCCCAAAGTCATTAACATGTTTAAAGCAAACCATGAAAGTAATTTTTTAGCTAAGACTTCCAGAGTCTGTCAAAGTCATTCCCAAGACATGACGTATGCTGCAACGCATGCAGCATCCGGTTAGAGCCAAGCTCTTGTTGCTGACTCAAAGGTCGCATTATCTCAAAGGATACAATAAAATACATGTTTTCAATGAATAATTGGGTCAGTGGCCATGGCGCTGCAATGTTGGCGCTGATGTAATTACAGCAGCATGCCACTCGTGTCGTCCCTCTCCGCTAGTGCCAGAGGGGGAGACACTGAACAGAATGCCACAGGCTGTGTGATGAACCAGAGATCTGTCAAAATGGGGATAAGGGGCATCTGTGGTTAGCACTTCTGAATAAAACCAGCAGACAGGGGGGCTTTCTTGTCAGTTTGCTTGCATCTTGACGAATGTGGAGTGACTGCAGCAAGGAGAACATCACAGACAGAAATTAATGAAGAGCTTCTTTGTGCTGGAATAAAAGCGGAAACCAACTTTTATGTCTCTCCATTCTGTCGCAGTTGTTCCTATATATACCCTAAATACAGCTTATTCTGTTTCCCTCTCTCTAACTATGTGACTCACACATACCATAAACACATATAAGCGATTGCGTGGGTTCACTTTTCCTGAATTGTCTGAAACTGATGAGATGAACTTTCCAGCCTTTCATTGTTGGCCAGACATCCTCTCCACTTCCAATATCATTATCACATAACACACGATAATCTGTCTTACATAACACTGCTGCTCCTTCATATCAAGAAATCTTCACAGGTCTGATCTTTGTCTGTTTGCCACTGTACAGCTAGAGGCCTTTATCTCTGGAACATTAGAGCCACACAGTGTGTTTTAGCTCTACTCTACCCATGTGACCAGCTGTGTGTGCCTTACACTGAACACACCTCATAAATACCTACAAGGAAACGATAAAAGTGGCATAACAAACAGTGAGGAAGGCACCTACTGTGTTGCTACAAGAAAACAATGTGCTTTATAGTGTCCCAGAGAGGCCTTGTGTTGTCTTTTCCCTCTTAAGTGAGCATCAGGAGGCCTGGGGACAGCTAGAGAGTGCTTGGATAAGGTAATAGGGACATATTCCAAAGATCAGAGTGGGATTAGCACTAATGCTTCCCGGGTTTATCTGCAGTCACGTGGATAAACACCTGGCTGCTGTGTTGGTGGTGGAGCTCAGGTCCTACTGTATGTGTGTGTGTGTGTGTGTGTGTGTGTGTCAGTGTTAATCCACCTGACACCTCAAACTCAAGGGTTAGGCCAGGATGCGGAGCCTTTTGAGCGAGAACAGACACCTCTTCCTCTAAGGCCTACCCTGTAGTCAGAATGTTAGAATAATGAAGGAGCAAAGTGGCAAACTTGGTGAGTTACATTTGTGGTGTTGGCAACATGAGGTTGTAAAATAAATTGAGGGATCTGTGCCAGGACTGGCTGCTCTAAATGCAGCCTCTGTTCTAATGCAAAAGAAAAAGACTGTAATTTCACTAGGCAGCCACATCAGTTGGCCCAAGCTCTGTCGCCCAGCAACCAAACGTTGATTAAAACAAAGCGGCTTGTTTCCGGGAAAGCTGCTGTTAATTATTGTGAGGGGAAAAAACATTTTTGAGAATGACAGGAATAGAATTTGACATTCTACAAATTTCTAAACCCGATTTGCGTAAATTTGAATATCCGTTTAATCATCCTGGTGTTTAAGTAGCTTAAAAAGGTTCCCTTTTTTTGGAAGGCCTACTATCATGTCCCATGGATTAAAATGGAAAATCCAATTAATCCAGATTAATCCAGTGATTTAATGGCCCTTTACAGAATGGCATGACTTAAACTTGTTGGTGTTTAGATGGTAATAATGCAAACACACATTTATAGATGGACATTTGACACATGAGACTATTACTGGAATTCCCAGGTTTAGCTCTGACAGCACATTTAGAATAGCCCACCTGACACACAAAAAGAAGTCACATGTCAGCAGGGAAACGCAGTATTGCCTCATCAATATTTGTGTGAGAAAGATTAATGTTGTCTGGGCGACTTTTTAAAGAGTCTATGAGCTGCTATTCTGGCTGTTAATCTGTCCATGCCAGATCCTCTTTTAGCACAACAGCATCGCCTCTTAACCCACCTTAAACTTGTCAATGCTTCTGTTTCAAAAGGTTGACGGCCATCTGGCACACTCTGAATACCACTTTCAAATGAAAGCAAGTACAAGCAAGCACAAACATCTGAAATATGAGATTTGACAACACTTACAACCTATGCTTTATACGCCTTTATTACAAATATGTGCTTGTTTTAGCAAGAATATGAAAAAATTAAACTAAATGATGACACAAAATGGGGTTCTTCATCAGTTCAGCTTTAGTCATAACTAGATTTGGCAGGTTATGAAAGTTAAATGTCTCAGTTGACTTAGGGCTTAACCTCGATCCGGCCTCTCGGGAGACCATAGACACAATATAATCCGTACCTATGATATAGGCTTAGTGCAAAGGGGATCATCACTTTAGTAAAATACTCACAGTGAGTAATATTAACTTTGCTCCACTCAGAGCTCCTCTATGTCACTGTGAACCTGGTCCTCTAAATCATTTCAACTATTAAAGGTGCCGCCCTGCAAGACAAAAACCACATCCTCACATGATAAATGCTCTGAAAAATAATTGGATGAAGGCATTATGTCACAGGAAATCTAAGTGGAACAAGAAAAGCATAGTACTTATAGAGCAATTAAGCATGAAAATGAGGCAAACCACCATATTAAAGTGACAAGAAAGAAAAATGCCACACAGAGTAAATAAACTTGTCTTAGTGGTGAGAGTAAAAGAAATGCAATAAGAATTATTTTTCTTGTTTTTGTTCCAGCATGGTGGCAAAGACTTTCTAATCAGTGCTAACCTCTCTGCAAACATTTCGTGCCAGGCTGCAGTGCACTGCTGTCATGCGGTTCCAGCAAGGGCCGCTTGTTGATACAGATAATCCAACGTGTGTTTTCTGCCACTCAAGCACTTAGTGAGGCATCTCTGTCAGCAGCACCCAACGCCTTTCCACATAAGCTGCCAGCTTAAACCAACAAAAGAAGATGCGCTGTCCTTACCGTTCGGCCGGCTAATCCAGACTTAGCTGCGTGGCGTCGTCTTCAGCTGACCTCCTCAGACAAGTGCTGGCTGGGTAAGTCCATCATCATCACAGGCGAGGAGCGAGGGCAGGACTCCTGCTTTTTGTCATTAAAATAATTGCAAGCCCTACAAGTACGGGAGGTGTCCTGACTTGATTCAGGTCCAGGATGTCCTATTCTTGTTTCATATTTACACTTCCATAGAACTCTTTTAGGTTGCAAAGATCAAAATCAACATTCCTCTGATTGTAAGAGGCCACCATGTGGGACTCGGGTTTATCCATTCAAAAAAGATGATGAGTGGATGACTGGGCCTCAGTTCAGCAAAGTCCTAAAAACGCACTTCACCATGCAGAACCTCTGGTCCTCTGCTTTGCAGAAATGTTAACCTAAAACAGAAGAGCAGAGCAGTACTGAGGTACTGTGGCATGCAAAAACACATCGCACAGATGCTTTAACTTTAACCCATCTGTTGTGAAACTCTGTCTCAGAGCATTTTATCTCCACAGAAGCATTGGTGATGGAAGGACAACGCACATCTCCTTACCAGCAGCAGGTCCTCTCTTCGGCTCCAGGCAAAGGAACAATGTGGGTTGAGAGGATGGGTTGGGTGAAGAGGGAGAGCGTGGTTATTGTAAATGGAGCACAGAGCTTCTTTCTGATGCCTCTGCCTGCCTCCCCCCCTCAACTGTTCGCTCCTCCTCCATAGTTGTGCTTGTGGGCCGAGTCGGATTACTCCTGATATGTTAATCTTCCTGGCTCTAACTCCAGGAGCACTGAAGGATGCTTTGGCCCGAGCAAAGGCTTACATTCACCTTCTGCTGCAGGAAAGTCTGCCATCTTAAGCAGGCACTCGGTAATAACCTCACTTGGGCCGATCAGTGCCCTCGGAAGGGTTTGCTAAAGCAAGCGTCTTCCAATCTTTTATGGGGAATTAAGAATGTTTACAATTGGTTTAAAAGGTGCTAAGACAACATTAAGCCAATTGAAATAGAATTATCTCAGCAGAGGTATTTCATGGTTCAATCTGCAGTTGGCTGGGGATAAAACGACGAGTGTTATTGTTGAAGATCTCAGATTCTCCTCCAATACAAACCAGTGTTTTAGCCCTTGAGCCCTCAAGCAGTAAATGAGGAGCAGATGGTTTTGCTTTTTGAAGGTATCAGGCCCTCCAGACTGCAATCTAAATAAATACCCTATCCCCGGAGGAAATGCGTCAGGTGTTTGGGGTCAGCAATGTATAAACAAAGGCCAACCAGTTTAGAGATGAGCCAACTAATGGACGAGGCAGGGGGGAGATGAGGTAGGTATACAAAGCCTAACGGGTGTTGTTTGGGAGCACAAACCTGCTAAATAAAAATCTACACTCTTCATACAAATAGAAACGAGGGTCCAGAGGAGAATCTGAAGCCATAGGTTGTGTAATAAAACAGTCGTGTGCTAGAGAAAAAATTAAGTCAGCATCACAACAGGAAGCAAATAACTCACATCCCATGCTGTTATAGAATGAGATGAAACAGAAATCTCATTCTAACAAAATGAGTCATTTTGACATCCCGGGGGCCAATTTGTAAACAAATCAAGCTTTAAAAGTTACTCTAAAAACTAAAATGTGGCTCAGCTCTAACTTTCAAGGACTTGAAATTCCTTCAGTGTGGAGGGAACACACACACAAAAAGCCAGAGGAATTTTGTGTCATACCAACAAATATGTGGTAAGTTTTTAGAGGCTGTATTAGCCTTAAAAGTAGATTTCTCTCATAGCCTAAAGCAGGAACAACTCAAACTTCTCATTTCACAAGAGAAGAATTTCTTATCTTCCCATATTTTTGGTGATCAGCAGGTGTGAAATAACCTGAATCTCACTATTACAACACAAGGACATGTTTGCTGGGTGCAACTACGTTTCAGTCCAGCCTCACAGAATAATTGCGGTCATATTTTAAGGTTTTTAGACCATGATACACAGTCAATTAGCAATGTAAAGAGAGAACATTTAGACATATATCACAAAATATGACAGGCAATTATGCTATGGGGCTAACAATATGTAAATGCACGATTACTTCCAGTTAGCAGGAGAAATTGTGCCGTTTTAGCTTTGAAAAAGGTCTATGAGCACAGAAACATTTCCTGACAGGAGGCAGAAACCTTTCTGCTTCATGCATATTGCTCACAGATGTGTAGTTTTCATAGCCCAACCTTTCACTGCACTTAAAGTCTAACAGCTGTTAATTGCAAAATCAAGTCAAAGACAGCACGAGTCAAACATTTGATGTGTGTACAATGAAAGCTCTCACTCAACAGCAACGCTTACATTAGTCACATTGATACTCTGACACATGAAAACAGAGAGACAAGAAATGAAAACAACAAAGTATGTTTCCAATCTTGATATGATTGAATCTCCTCCACACTGGATTGAACCTTTTCCGCTGGGTGTGGAGAAATGAAGAAACACATTCTGTTTAGGTTTGGGCAAGATTTTAAGGAAGCCCTCAATCAGTAACACTATATACAGACCGTTCCTGTCGAGGTGTCATTAGAAGGCCTGGAAATAAGGTACAAATGTTTCTGCTCTACTCGTCTTGCACAATATGTGGTTCAATGACTGGACACTGCACCAAATGTCATCTCGGTAAGCGGAAAACTACTTTTTAAAGAAAGTCTAAACAGGTGTTTGTGAAAAAGATACAAAAAGACAATGGAGGCTTTTTCAGAGCACTTCATATTGTCTGTGAAAGTGGTAATAAACTAAATCCATCCTGGTCAAAGAACAAATATACAAAGCAAATTTGCAGTTATGACCAGACAAGCTGAGGCCCCTGGGGGGCAGAGGCCACTGTTTCCAAAAGGGCCTGAATGTTGTTCATGATCATTTCAGCTACTAAGCACCTTTAGTAGTTGGGCTATTTTTTTCTAAATAGACATTTTTTTTCTTCTACCTAAGATGTGCAAACTTTTCTCTGTATTAACCTCCCACAACCTTCAGACTGATAAACAAAACAATGTTCAGAATTAGTCATGTGAGCAGTTAAATGCTGCCCTCATCTGTCAGTGGTTCATAACTACACACTATCATAACTAAACAAGCTCTCAGCAACAGAGTTTTTGTTATTAATGCAAAGGATTTTTATTTATTTCAGCTTATAGATTTCTGCCATGTTGCCTTTTTCCATAAATCAGCTGATGGTGCTCCATCCAGAAGAGTTTAGCCTTGTTCCTCTGGCATGAAAACCCTTCATTTCATCGGGGCCAAAGGGCTGACGCAGCACTCTTTGTTTTAGGCAGGGGGCATTCAGGTGTGTAGCCATCTTTGAGGTAAATGCATTGGCTGCAGATTTTCGCTTGAGTACCCACGGGCTCCTGGATATCTCTTTATTACAATCTCCTGAGCATAAGCTTAGCCTACTGTACCTCTTATTCATACCACAGGAGGACTGGCTGTAGTTGTCAGAGGTGCCTTGCATGGAGTGTTCTTGAAGCTGTGATGTGTCCGGAGTTTCACCAGAGCCACTTGCAGGTGAGCAAGGTTCCTGCTGGATTAGGTTTGTGGCTATTTGAAGTGGATTTTCCTTAAACTCTGAGTCCTTCTCCAGTGGATCCGTATCTTTTTCTTCTGATGGTTCAGATTTGATGAGGTTATGTGCTGAAGGACTTCCCAGAGCCACCACATACAAGTCCTTCCCATTAGACTTATTGTTCTCTCCTTTTAGGGTGTAGTAGGCCCTCCGAGTTGCTTCCAAACTATCAAACTTTACCACTGCACACAAATGTTGCCCAAACTCTTTGTGACGTTTGGCATAACATTTCAACTCTTTGGGAAGCTCTTCTCCAGGGTTGAGGATCCAGACAAACGTGCAACCGCTTGTGATGCCAAATGTCTGGAGAATCGTGAGTAAGAGCAAAGGTTCCTTGCTACCTTGTTCTGATCCATTTTCTTCTCTCTGCTTTGCAGAAATGTCCCAGATAAGGAGGAGTCTACTAGTAGGGGAAGACAGCAACCATTTTGGAAGTGGGTTTTTGCGTCTCACTTTGGTGCACTCGTCATTCACCTCCAGTAGATCTGAGCTTGCCGCAGCTGCCAGAGTCATGTACCAGTTTGTAGTCAGGGCCTTTATCTGCAGCAAACATTAGCAAACAGAGTTGTTTTCATTCAAATAGCTGCAATTCATAGACCACACAGAGCACACAAAACACTTTACCTTTTTTAAACAAGTGAGTAGCTTGATATTGATGTAGCCCATTTTGTTCCTCTGCATGTGTTTGAGCAGGAACCCGTCCTCTGCCAGGTGACTGTCAGAGAACATTTCCTCCAAAAGGGCTTGAATCTTGAAACAAAGCAGCTCATCTTCACAGTTTCCTTCATTTTGGATGGACTGTGCACCAATCCTACAATACATGACCCAGTATCACAGTAACACTTAAAAAACAGGAAGGTAAATTGGTCAAACATTTACATTTTAAGTTTCCTTACCCATTCAGATTACTCATGGTATCTCCTGAAGCAGGAAGACAATGAAAGGATGTTGAACTGCTGAACTGCACCGCTGTTTTTGTTTAGTCTGTTTCCAAGTAATGTAAATACAAGTGTTCAGCAAAACCACGTGGTTAGATTGAGTTAACACTGCTGGAATGAATGCTGGTATATGTGTGAAAACGTGTCAGTTGCCATGGTAAATAAGTCAGTTGCTTGCATGGAAACAAAAACAATATTTTATAAAATGCAACAACCAGAATTCCACCAACACAATGCAGCGTCACCAAGAACTTGTATTTAAACCGGTTTATTCTGCTGTGCCTGAGCTTCATGTAGGAATACTATTTTATTAGTGCTAAAACTAAGCTCCACTCTGCACAGCAGAGATAACAGCGGCATGTCAACACAAAAGAGCAGTGACATCATTATGGGTGCACATTTCTGCAGTGCAGTAAGAGCCTAGAGCACAATCAAATCAGAGGAAATATGATGCTGCTTAACACCCACATACTCAAAACTGGGTATATCAGCTTTTAAGGGTAAAACAGCAACAAAGCTGTCCTTTAAATCCAGCTTTATATGCTTTTTTTGTTGTCTTGTCTTCAGTAATTTATCATCCTCAGCATGTAACTTCCACTGCATGCTGAGGGCAACAAATCTATCACTTACATCAAATACTGTTTTGATCGAAATCCTTTCCATCTGTTTGATGCATTGATGATAAAGATGCACATCAAAAACCAATGTAGGGGTCTCAAAGCTACATTATCCCCCTCATCCTATAGTTGTATGACATCAGTAGGTACCGATTTAACTGTGTGTGCGAGCTTGTGTTAAGAGGCGGTCTGAGTATTACTGAAGGGTGTAGAGAGTACGAGTATGTACACCAACACACATTTCTACACAGTATAAAAGGCCAATGCAGTGAGTCCAACTAATTTAGGAAAAGTTATGCTGGGATATGAAAGACTGAGTAAGAAGAGGTGTTAAATTATATTAGGTTATTCTGTAGTAAGATAGGAACACTAAAGGCTCAATCACAAGAAGTACTGGTGGTTTTAATCAGGTTTTAGTGACAGTGTTGTCTCAGTGGCAACACAGAGGTTAGAAAAAAAGGGAATATTAGCATGCAGCGGGTCTTTCCTTAAGATTCCTTCAAGGTGAGCAATGAATTGAGTTTACAGACACTTGTGAATCAAAACTATGTTGTCATCATCACCGACACTGAAATGAATTGCTTTTCAGATTGTTTACAGAAGATAGTGTTTTGGTCAGGGACACATTTTTACTGTTTCTTCAGAAATGAAAAAGGACAGCCGCATAAAATAACGCCCACATTTTCTAACCCGTGGAAATATGTGACATTATCAAATTATACAGAACAATGCCCACTTCAAAGCAGCCAGGGGACTTCTGATGACAGCTGCTAGTGATCAGTTATAAGTAATATGAGACATCTCAGTGTTGATGCTAAAGCGCAAAGAATGCTGTAATATCTGTACTATGCAGTGGTCGCAATGTAGGGAACAATCATATCCAATCTTTGTTGAAAAAATTGTGATGATGATAACAGTATTATTATGACCAATGAGACACCTCTATCTGCTAAAGACAACTTTAAGATTGAATGTTACAATGAGAAGCAAGTTAACACATTTAACACTTTGATTTAGCCCATCAGAGCATTTGCTCTCCATCTTAAGGCACTATAGGTGTGGGATTGAAAAACGCAGAGGATTTCATGTTTCTATGGTAACAGATGCAAACAATACCAACAATTAGATTCCTAAACTGTTCAACTCTGACTGGTACAAAGATAATGTTGACATCACTGCTTCAGGAATGCCTCACCCCTTTCCAAAGCAGCGACAGGAGCAAAGACGAAAACACAAATTAAAGTGTTGAAGTAAAATTACCAAACATATTATTTAAGAAATGACTTACCCATCATCACCAATATAGCTGACACAACTTTGTCACCGACTTCACTATGAGATGCTGTTGAACTTGGGGAATTAGTCACCAAGAAAATTTGAGGTTTTGTTTCATTAACCTTTTTTCCTAAGGGTGGGTCATTTGGAGTTAAACGTGCTTTCAAAAGTGGGATGAGGTGGTCGATAGCACACACAAACACATTTTAAAAGCGGTTAATTCAGCTCTAAAAAACGTTTTGAGCAAAATAAGCAGCAACATTCTCAGCAGGAGTTAAAACATATTCCTGGACTCTTCATATGTGAATAGCAAAAACAAACTAAAATAAATAAAATCAAATCCTGTCGGATGTCATGCTTTATAAGGGAAAACGTTTGTGAAGAATAAACAGCTTTAGGAAACTGAGCATCACAAGCCAGTCTTTGTACAAAAACCCAATTATTTCACTTTATTAACATCAATGTTTTTGTTTTTCATCAACAGGTTCTTTTTAAATTCCAGTTCTTTATCAACAGATAGAAAACAGACTGTGTACAACAGATTGAACCCCTACAGCACTAAGCATTCACAAGGTAAAAATGAACATTTTTGTTTTTTCTCTATTACTTATTTTATGTTTTTGCCAGCGTTTTCAAGTCCCTCCTCCCTCCTTCCATTCTCACTGTCGCAACGCTTCGGCCTCTAGGATCAGACGCTCCCTCCTGCAGTTCGTGTGGGAGAAGGTGTGTGCTTGACAAATGAGGAGTTGTCCACTTCAGTGAATGGAGGAGGGGTGTGGTGAAGGAGGGCGAGGGGTTGTGCGGTTTTTCCTCATTCAGACGGACAACCAGCTGTTGAAGTTACTATGATAGTACAGTAGATACAATGGTGTTTCCATTAATACACATTCTAGGACAGCAGGCTCTCTGCAGTGTCACTAGATAGATCAGCAGTATTAATCCTTTTTAACAATATATTTTTGAAGCTGTGTATATATCTATGTGTAATCATACATATATATAATCAATCATAATTATATATATATATATATATATATATTTATATTTAGAGTTCTATTTCTGTATAAAATAACATCAGGTTTCAGTCCAAAGGGCCGAGTCTCTGTCCCTCTGGTAGGAATGGTCGATTCTGTACAGGTACCGATGTTGATGGCTCTTCTCCTCAGCCCATGTGACCCACCTCCACACCTTTCTGGTCCGGATGGTTCCACTCCATCAAACTGACCAGGCTAATGACAACAGAGGGGGTGGGAGGGACTTGAAGAGCATCTTTATTCAGAGATCGGGAGTTTTTTTTCTGTTGTCTACCCTTTGGGTATAAAAGTCTATTTTCTTCAGGTAAATTCTCCGCTTTGGAGTATGAAGGCCTCAATGCCACAGGCTTCTGATGAAAATAAAACCAAATAAAAAAATAGACATGAAACATAGAAATAATGTGCTTCTCATTCCTGTGCACTTTTGATTTAGTATAGATCCTTGTTATGTTATTTATTTGTGTTTTTAGCTACCACTTTAACAGAAGGACGAATTCAGCATGTCTGTGCTCTGCAATTTGCTTTGAAAACTGGGTAACGAAACGTGAAAAGGCAAGTCGACTTAGTGAAATGAATGTTAACAGAAACAACTTTTATGACACATAAAAATAATAAGAAAAAAATAAAAACACAAACACCATGTGACAAAAGAAATCTGACAGCAGCTCAGAGAACAGTGGTCCTCCTGTATTAGTATCTAGGAACATGTCAAAACACATGTTCCATGTGCTAAAGTACCCTAAAAATGATTACGAAAATAATATGTACCCAAAGATGGGCATTTTAAGACAGAAAAATGTCTGATATTAAAATGGTTATTAAAAGCAACTTAAAAGGTATACTAAACAATAATATTTGACATAATGAATCATAATAGACAATACAATTAACAAAAAAAGAAAGAAAGATAAACAGAGAGGATGCTCTCTTGGTGCTACCAGTAGCCTTTGACAATCAGGGAGGTTTGGCTTCAACAGAGCAGAGAGGCGAGCTGCCGGTCTGTGCTGTCGGATCTGTACAAGAGTTGTCATGTTTGTCATAGTCACTGTAATGTTTCAGGTATTATATTTAAAGCAAAATCTCAGGTGGTTGGTTAACTCGGCATATATCACTGTGATTTGTTAAAACCCTTAATGGGTCCGCAAGCATGTCCCTTTTTCTTCACCCCCTCCGGTAGCTGCGAGGGAGTTGGATTTTAGGGGGTCAAGTGAGTTGATGGTGGCTGATATGGGACACTTGGCACACTCTTGAGAGGTTTGACCAGGGATCCTGCTCACTGGGAGTGGTTACGTTGCATAGTGGTCAAAGCTCCCCAAGTACTCCAGTGCTGCCCTGTAGCACAGCTGGTACTGGTCCTAAGGAAAGAAGAAGGCAGTGAGTAAGTCCCCATCCCTTCTAATGCCTCTCCACCTAATCTAATTGTTACAAGCTGCTGTGTTCAGACATGAAGAAGCATGAAATCACTGGAAACATTTATCCAAGAGACCCGTCTTCATAGCCTAGAAGCAGCTACAGCACATGTAAGCATTACTGAAAGTATGACAGTTTCTAAGTTTCCCAAAACATTTTTCTTTTCATTTTAAAACTTTACAAACTCATTTAAATTCCTGCTAAAACTATACTTAAAGAAACTCCAGAGAATTTGTTGTAGGTATTCCTGTGGAGTGATGTCCCTCTTAAACCCCTAATAAAAAGGGATTTGTCTTTGTTTTGTTCTACCATCTTTAAAGAAGACGTTTGGTCATGTCAAACTTAAAGCGCAAGCAACATCTTTTAACCATCCTGTCTTTGTACCAGTTTAAATGTGAACACCATCCTCATCATTAATATGCCCATACCTCGGTCTGCACCATGGCAGGCCTCTGGGTGCGGAGCGTCTTCACTGTCTGGAAGAGGTCGACCACACCTTCATACCTCATCCTCTCCAGCACAATGCTGAGGGTGATGAAGACTCCAGTCCTACCTACCCCAGCACTGTGAAACACACACACATATACAGTCATTATTATATCCTCTGAAAGATAAAATCCATGATGACTGATGATTTGTAGCTACTCTGCATGGAAAGTTCACTTTGGTTCATTTAGATGTTATTACTTGTTGTTTACTGAATTCTTCTGGAGAGAGGCTACAGCTGAAATAAATTCTAGTTGGTACAAAGGAGCACATTATTACCAAGGAATATGTGAGTATCTCCCGGGCAAGGTGATACCATAGAAAATAGGTACAAGAGATCAACATGGGACACTCTATGATGAACTATTATGTAATTATGAGCTTCTAAATAAAATTTAAGTGCAAGTTAATTTAAAAAGGAGAGCTCAGTCACATTCTGTCTCTGTATAAATATGGGTAAAGATAATCTCTCTCTGCCTAAAACACAATGTAGTCTTTGTTTTGTAAATGTCATTGTAAATCTGGTCATTTTACACATCCTGTCTCCTCTCTGTAGTTTCTTCAGGCTGTATCAACCATCTCCACCATCTGGAGTCCATGTGGTCCTGTTTCTATCTCCCACCATCATCTGGTGCTCACTTCATGTTATTGTGAATGTACTGCTTGAATTATTTTATTTTTCATGTCTGCATATTAAAACAGAGAAATCCTTTCCTATCAAGCTCATTATATTATTTGCATCTAAGTAATTGAATTGCATTGCTGATTATATATATATATATATATACACACACACACACATACATATATAAATTTATACATATATATAAATATGTGTGTGTGTTCTCCCTTACCTGCAGTGAACGGTGATTGGTCCATCCTGTCCAAACTGCTCTTTAGTTTTGTGCACTTGTCCAATGAAATCAATGAAGCCTTCACCAGTTTTTGGCACTCCTTGCTCGGGCCAGTCAGTAAACTGGAACTGGCGGATTGTTCTGGATTGCCCATCCTGAGGAGTAACAAAATAGGTTTTCTTTTCTCTTTAGATTTACATGGCCCATCATAAAACACTTCCTTGTTTAGATTTATTCTCAGCATTTACACTCAATAAAAGGATGAGCATGAGTGCATTTAACCCTGTTGGTTGTCTTTTCTTCTGATTTCCAGATGAATTGTAATGTGAGAAAAGCTGCAACCAGGACGGGAGACAAAACCAGCATTGCTGCATCACTTGTGTAACTATGACTTACTTAACAATGATGCACAAATTCTACAATACTCTGGAGTCAGAATGCACAAATCAAGTTTGAGTGCATACTTTGAGTGTAGTTCTAAATATATCTCCCAGTTTTTTTTTACATTTATTTCATACAAAGCGGTGTAATGAGAGTTTATACTGCCCTGTGTGTGTTCAGAAGTAAAAATACAAAATCAAACATATATTCAGACCAGTAAAATTGCAGAAAACACATATGTAAAGACACACACAGCTATAAAAGAAAGAGTGGATGTGGGATTACAGTGTTGCTCTGGTGTGAGCCTTCAGATGACAGTGAAGTGTATTTTTAGCTCATTGAAACTACTGCATCACAGGGAGTTCCAGTACTGGCCCTCAGGGGCTGAAGGCTATGCTTTTCATGTATTTTCACAGCAATCTCCAAACACACATTGGCAGAGATGCAAGCACACACAATCCATATAGCGAGCATGCTGTTGCTAAATCTAGGTAAACATGTTTGATGGCACATTCAACTAGATGTCACCCTGTCAGGGAAAATGACACGGGACACGTTCTGATCACCTTGAAATCACAGTTGGTGTAATTCTCAGCACTTAGTGTGACTGTCGGCATTAGCATGAAAACCTGAATTGAACCCTTTCACGCATACATTATTAAGAAAAAGTGCCCCATGTCTTACATTTTTTCCATTATATTAAACTTTTATTTATTTAATAAAAATATTCAAAAATATCTTCAAAAATATTAATAAAATATGTTTTCATGTTTTTATGACATGAATATTTTATACAAGTAGAGTTGCATCATTTACTTTCCCTGTTTCTTGCTGAAGCAAACGTAGCAATTACAACTAAAGTAATTGTGCATATTAAATTATTCTGGAGGGAGTGGCACTGTACTGAAAGACTCACTGATGTCTACTCAAGCAGCAAATATGCAAATAACATAAAATATTAGCCTATGTATTAATTGTAGTGTACATTCTGCTTGAAAGGCTTAAAATGAATTTGTGTTGACTGGTTGTATATGTGTTAACCTCCACCATGCCCCTCCACAACAATAACCATGCACAGAATTATTGGAAAGCACACAAACACAAGAAGGAGGTCTGATTTTCACACACAGAGTGAACCAACATACCCTGGCATCTGTGACTTTGAACTCTCTGAGGATGTACTGAGGCATGTTGTACTCAGCCATTGGATCCACCACGAAGTACTGGTACCTGGCTGAACGCTCTGCTGGCCAGTACTGATGGCATTTCTCCTGCAAGAGAAAACAGAGGCAGGTATTTTCAGAAGAATCGTTTTTCAAATACATTTAAGGAAAAAAAGAGTGACATAATGAGTACCTGGCATACAAATGGAGGATTTGTTTGTAGCATGGGTTGCCATAACGTTATTAATCATTTTGAGACATGAGCATGTCTGTGCTTACAAAACAGACTCCCAACAGACTAATCTGTGGTTTGGAAATACTGTCTGATTCATCTTAAAATGACAAAGTATTTACATAGTTTGTTTGTGCTCTTGACTATTGTGATGATGTGCATGATGGGTTCTTTTTTTCTTTTATCTAAAAATGGAGCAATGTGAAGTTTAAGGAGACGTGTTTATTCATCCTTTTCTGAAAGCAAGATGAAGTGATCAATTTCCCTCTTGTGTCTGTCCTTTAAAGATGAAGCTGGAGTCAACACCTGGTTATTTTAGCATCAAAACAACTTTCCTAAACCTTTCAAGGATAACAACTGTAGATGGATTTGTCATGGCAAAAAACAAGTTAGAGGATCAAACAATCAAAATGGTCACTTCCAGTTCCCCCGGGAATTCATATTTTAATGGTAATGTATGAGCTATAATTTTCCTTTAGAGCCCACCCTCAACAAGAAGGACAATAATAATGAATATATGCTAAAGTTTCTTCTTTAATTGGACATAAATACTCAAAAACTTATTAAACTATCAGAAGAAATGAAAGCATGAGCAAAAAAGAAAAATATCACCAAAGAACTACAGAAAAGATGAAAGCACTTAGTGTCAAATCTGACTAAATAACCTCCTGGTTTGAACCCAGGTATATCCAGCCACTGCGATAAGGACTAAACTTTCAGCTGTGTTTATTGCTCAGGTTTGGAATGAATAATATTTGAGCAGTGTGGCGCAGCAGCTTAGCTGAACCGAGCCAGCATATAAAGATTATTATCATCCCCTGAAATGGTCCAGTGACCTTAAAAGGTGCCCGCCCTATCTATTGTGTTCAGTGTGTGTTTGTGTTATTACCCGGCCCATCTCTCGTAGCTTGGTCAGCATGACAACAATGGTAGAGTTGTGCTCCCACAGCATCCTCCAGAAGTCCTCAGTGGTCTCAGCCAAGGGTCCCTGTGTGGCCAGGTAAGCTTTCTGCTGTCTAAAGGTACACATTGGAACAGAGCAGATAGAGATTATTTATTGTCACGGTAAGCTTTATGGTGCTTCTTATAATAGGCAGAATGGAGCATACATCCAAACAATAAATACAGCGTGTACCACACTCAAAACTAGATATTTTCTGATAGCATATCAAGACAATCTGAATCTTACGGAGAAAAATAAGAGCTGGGATGGCAGTCTGAAAAGAAAAATCTTTGCATTTTCCAAGTCTAAAGACATAATATTTGAGGTAAAATGGTTGCATTTTCTGACTTGAGTGAAAATATATTGGAAGTAAATCACATAAAACTTTTTGCTGTACAATGCTGCTTTATAATGTTGAATCTATTTAATCATACCACGTGATTATTATGCCTGCAGTGGATGATTGCAAGCATAATACTGTACTGTAAGTATGTGGACTTGATGATGCTGTTATCTTTGGTACTGTTGGAGCCTGAACTTTTTATGTATTTTTTTTTTTTAGATTTTCTGGCAACTGCACCTTTGGAGAGATTTATATATGAATATCTAAACATACATATATTTAATTTTGATAAGAACCTGGCAAAGCTGGCTCTTCACTGATATGTTTTCAACAAAACTGTTTTCTAATTAGATGACTTAATGTAAACATACATCTGTGTATAGACATTAAAATGTTCTTGGACTATCAAACACCTGACCAATCTACCATATTCCCAAATAAATTGTAATGAGCGTTATGGTGAGTTAGCTGCATCATTCCCACCATCACATTCAGTCTGGTCCTTGTACCGGATTATTTTTAAAAGGACTGTTATATTTTGTTTAAAAGCCTCATGACACTGACCAACGAATTATGTTTTCCTGGCAACATATGAGGAAATATCCAGCAACTCAAGACCTTTGCACAGACATAAACAGAAATCTGCTCTGGAAAAAGGGAACATGGATAAACGTGATGAATAGTCATGAGTAAAAGAATGTCTGTCTCAATACTTTGTATGTGCTGAAAATATTTTCTATGGATTTATTGTACAAAATGAATCATTTATGAACACTACATCAATCCTCAGGCAAATCAAGCCTATGCAGATTCTCTCTTCATCCTGATGTGTAACACAATACAGAATTAGAGAAACACACACACACACAGAAAGAGCAAATAAGAGAGAGGGGGGGGAAGCTTGATTATGCCCACAAAACTAAAGATGAGCTCATCCACTGATGTGCCAGAGCAATGCTGGTATCCTACGTGACTTTAGTCTAGTTGAGCAGTTCTGTTGTCAAACAGCAGGTGGTAGCAGCGTGCTATTCAACAAATTGAGAGCAGAGCAATGCAACACATAATTACACACATAATTTGAATGCAGTCACACTCGCATGTTTGCAGCACATGTTAACTTGCATCCAGGTGAAGGCATTTATCAGTGCAGTGGTTTTGCATGTACACTCAGACATGCTGCTACTCACACGCACACACACTCAGTCACACACTGAGCCATGGCTGAACAACTGACAAAGACGCTGCAGGCAAGGCACTAATGTGGAACTGAGAGATTAGAATATGCTCAGGGCTTCACTCGTACAAATACAGAAACAACAGATTGGTGGAGAAGAGAGGAGACATGTGAGGAGAAGAAAGCAAAAGAGAGAAATCAAATTTAGAGGATGAAAAATAAGCCAACTATAGAGCAAAGATCTACAAAGCAAAGAGAGGATGTGGAGAGGAGATGAAAAGAGCGAACGCTGCTCTTTACACTTGGCCATCAGAGTGCAACATAGGACTTGCTGCTGAGGACGACAGGAGGGAAGTGCTGGAGAAGGGAAGTTAACAGCAGAACAGGAAGAAAGTGGCAGCAAAGAAAGCAATGCAATGGATGAATGAAAATCTTTGAATTGAAAAGGGTGGACTCCTTTAACCTTATAAAATGTCCCCTAGCCAAAATAAAAAACAACAACTATATCACACAGAAGTGTGTTCTCTGTATGTCCCGAAGAGCGTGCTGTCAAACAGCACAGAGCACTCTGCTTCATCTCACATGACTGCAGTGCTGGAGGACATGGTGTTTCATTTCAACCTCATTACAATGCTAAAACTCCAGCCCCGCATCGGAGCATATCCAGGGCTTGTGCTCCTGATAGCATAGCTGGAATCAATGGTTCCCCTCTCATTAGCTTAGCATATTATTGGCTTTTCTTGAAGGCGCTGGGGTGAAGGGCACTGGAGGCCCCCATTTAGTTTTTATTTATGCTTGCGTTTTAAAAGCAGCTTAATTATACAGTGCCGCTGGTGCACACAACAGGTCCCCACCCGGATGCCTGTCTCTGCCATGATGTTTGCATGGAAAATCAGGATAGTGAACGAGAGAAAAAGGTGAGAGCAGAAAGAGATTAGAAAGAGGTGCGAAGGAGACAGACTGAAGAGGAGTAATGAGAGAGAAGACAAACAAGAAGGAGCAAATATGAAGAAGTGAGAAACAGAACGTGTAGGAGGGAAGAAAAAAAAGGTAGGAGACGGTTAGGGAGTTAGGAAACACTCTTCATTACTATACTCTTGCTGCAATTATGCTATTTACACTGCTACAATGTAGGCTGAGCCTCTCTGGAGCACCTTCTCATTAACAACAGCACAAGAGAAAGGGCGTGGGGGGGAGGTGGGTATGGGAGGTGTTGTTTCTGCCACGGCCCAATCCCAGGCAGAACCCCATATGGACTAAATGGCATTTCACGCTCACTAAATCCATCCCTTCACTTAAACTGCAGAAGAGTCAGCTTTGTCTGTCACTCCCCACACTTATAGAGATATAAAACAGAGAGCTGCCTTTTCATCTTCCTCCCTCTAGGAAGCAATTTGGGCTCAGAGCACACGGGGACATGCTGCAGCTTCAATATAAAGGCAGTAGTGGCTCAGTGAACGAAAGCCACATTGACAGAGCTGGGAGTAATTCTTGCTACTGGATACTGCCCACTGTGGCCTCATCTTCAATCCCCTCCCATACAGTTTTATCCAGTCCACTGTGAATACCTATTGCATTTTTCACACCCTTGACTACCTTTGATGCAAGAGAACAACTGCAGACCTGATAACATTCAGTGCAGATGGGAAAGTAGCGGGACAGTGATGTGGATTTGCTTGTGTTGGATCAGTGTCAAAGATCATTTTAATTCATCGGTGACTGATTATCTTATGTTTATGTAAAGAATTCTTGCATCAGCAACTGATGACTTACACGCTGTTAGAAAGCTTTTTGTGCAAAGCTTTGCAGGTTTGGAAACAGATACATTAGGTACCAGGTTAATTTATACGTAATCAAACCCACTGTGTTTAATATTTGGCTTCATGCTGCAGCATGCTAAAACAATAGTGAGCTCTCATCATTAGAAAGTGAACTGAAGGCTTTACTGCGTTTTAAAGAGTGCAGAATGTGTTATTCTATTTTCCAATATGGCTCCCACTACATCTTTCTGTGTGTACATTCACAATAACAAGGTTACAGTGATGTTATTTCTAAATAATTACCTGCTTAATACATCGTTACTTTTTAGTCTTTTCCTTTGTTTCAAAGAGCAACACATACGAAAGCTACTCTCAGCTTTTATCCTCATAAACTTAAAAAATCTGAAAAATGGAGTCTTTTGCTGACCTGTATCCATCAATGCAGCTGGCGTTGATGTAGTCAGAGCCCTCGACACCACGGATGGGCTGCAGGCAGACACGGGTGGACTCAAAAGGCATGATGTTGACCAGCCGGTTCTTGAACTTGTTGCAGGGCAAGTTGGCGCTGATGAAGCGTGACGTGTGGGCTTTGGAGTTGGCCAGTCTCTGTTTATTTAAAAGTGGAAAGAAGCCAAACGGGAAAAGAGCCGGAAATAAAAACATGAGTGGCCTGAAGCAAGCAAACAAGAAAGCCTGAAACACTTGTCTGACAAGTCTTGTTGTTAGTGATGTGTTGTCTTCTTGTGGCAAATATGACGCTCTGACCACAAAAAGGTTGCAGTCGACTTTTTCACAATAGATCCCGGAGCTTGCTTGAAGGACCGTAGGTCTGTCACAAGCCTGGTGCTGGCAGTAGACAGATCACAGATGGACAGCACAGGAGTGTGTTCAGACAGTCAGGGTACTGCAGGAGAATTTGTGTGTGTGTGTGCTTTGGCCAGAATGTGTGTGGATGGAGATTGTGGCCGCATCTATGCCACAATCATTCTTTCACTCTTTCATTCTCTGTTGGCAGGAGTGCGGATGCTATTATCACTTCAAACAGAATGGATCATGGTCATAAGAGGGCTAATGGCAGAGCTGTGCTGGGAGGAAAGTGTGTAATAACATCACAGTCGATAGCTATTGACAGAAAGGGTCCGTGTTACGGCGACCTTGAATACTAGCTGTGTGTATGTCAGTCATTTTGTAATTGTCAGTGTGTTGGTGTGTTCATGCATGTTTGTTCTGGTCCATTTGTCCCTGAAACATGTGTCTGTCTGTCTGTATGTGCTGATGCGGCTGCATGCTGAGCTGTGATGCCTCAGCACTAATGTCACTGAGACAAACTTCTGTGCATCAGCTGATATTGTGGATTAATTATTTCTGACATGTGTCTGTCTGGAATGAGTTTGCAACTGCAGTAATCTGCACCTTTAAGGTCTACAATACTATTATTGGATATAATTAAAACATTTTCATCTAGATGCATGAGTAAAAATCCCACAAAGCATTTAGAAAGTGTTTCAGTCACCTTGAACTCCAGCTCCATAGCTGTGACTGTCTCGCCAGGCGGGGGCTGAGTGAGTTTCTGGATGTGGGCGTACAGGTTGCGTGCTGGCACCTCGGTGTTGCCACAGGTGGCAGCCTCCATTAGGGCTTCATGGATAAAGATGTACTGGTCTTCAGTCTGGACCATGTAGTTTCTCTGAGCGCGCATGCACGTCACGTGGCCATAGATGTCCACAGTCTTCTCGTGCTTCATGCGCTCCAGCATGGCATCGATCACAATGAAGCAGCCAGTTCTGCCCACGCCCGCGCTGATAGAGACAAAAGAAAGTAAACAACTGTGGTGCTACAATTTTTGTTTAGGAATCATCACAGTGTGGTTCATATGTGATGTATTAGTGTGAAAAGCATTGTAGCAGTTTGATTTACACTTCAATGTAAAATGGAATTGAAGCTGCATGTTAAGGTTAATCATAGACTGGCTTGTTTGTTATGTTTTCTGATCTGTCCTAGATAGATGAGAAATTCATGAACCATAATGACTACGGTGCTTCAACAAATGACAGCAGAAGAAACAGTCGGCTTCTTAGCGGTTACATTATGGAGTACAATTGAGTTTCTTCATATCTGCACATGAAATCTGCTTCAGTTGCAAACTTTTTGTATATCCCATTTTATGCTAATGAAGCATTTATAAGTGTTCAATTTATTTAAATAAATTATCCAAACTTCAGGAGGCTTATTAGCTCTGCCTTCTGCCTGAACAGACATTTAGCTTTGCAAAAAGGGAAAAACACAGGTAAATATCTTAGAAACCTATTAACTGAATATGATTATTGAAACCTCTGTTAAACACCAGGATGATGTTCAATTGAGGGATAGTCCCTAAATTGAGCCTATAAACACCACGAGGATGCAGAAAAGTGAATGTAAATAAAGTATATCAAAGGATTATTAAGACTACACTATGAAACACTCTACCTTAATGTAAACTACCAAAAACTTCATAAATACTTTTAAACAAAGGTGTCATAGGAGGACACATTGGCAGTTTTTGAGGGGGAATAAAACTTTTGACCATAAAATGCTAAAATGGCTTTGGGTTTTTAAATTATGTTTTGCATGGATTCCATTACTAAGTCTCTCCCTGTAACTTAGTTATACTGTGTTAGGACTGTGCTGCCGAAGGTGTGCAAAGATCTTCTGTGCTGCATTTATCTCATGCAAATCTCGTGAGGAAGATGTTAACTAAAAACAACATGCAGGGGTCTGTGGTGGCCAAGCAGCAACACATAACTAAAGCAAATCATTAGATAAAGAATAACAGTACAAAGATTAAAAAAAAACAAAACATAATTTTATTATCTGCATCTTTATAGTGGAGTTGCAATAAATCTTGATGCGATACACCCCGGTGACTTTCATGAATTTTACTAATTAAATCTCAACGCAAAATTTGGTTCCATAAACTTTCATGATAAAGTGAGTTAAAGGTGAAATATATTATTTGTGCTACACAAAGCAGATCATATGAAACATTTATCATCTAGATTTTCCTTCATATACTCACCTGCAGTGGACCACCATGGACCCTGCATCTGGAGGATTGCAGGCCTTTACTCTCCGTAGGAAAGCCAGGATGGGTGTGGGGTACTCGGGCACCCCGTGATCGGGCCAGGCCATGAACTGGAACTGTCTCACCTCCCTTTTCTCACTGGAGCCATTCTGCAGGAAAGTCATGCGAGTCAGATAAGTGGAAAGTGTCAGACTGGGCTTAGTGGGATATCCTCGTATGCTGAATTGGAACTGGCTGCTTTTCAAACAGAGACTTTTCATGCTCGACAAATTATGTTTTAACAAGAAAAGGTCATACTGCTTTATGAAAAAGAGATGAAATTTTGTAGTTGAAATCAGTGGAGCCAGTCTTTTCTATTCTTTCTCACACTCCATGAGACTGTATTCCATTACTACATGTCATTAACTTTGTGTGTCTCTCTCTGGAAGTTTACGCTGTTTTCCCTCCGTATGCTTCTAAAGCTGCACGCTTTTGATGTGAGATTTCTATCCTAATCTTTTTCTCCTGCTAAAGTGGCTGAGGTGCCTGTTGCTGTGAAATAGCATATGAATATGAATATAAATGCACCAAATTAACTGCCATAAATGTGGATATTTTTAGCAGAGGTCTCCAGTTAAATCCTAACATTAATAGCAAAAGATAATACACTCTACTTTTCAGAGCTGTAATCATTTTGTAAGCAGTAGTGTTGATAACATATAGCTCTGGAATTGAACTCAGTCGCTCCGAGATGGCTTCCCTGAAATGATTTCTTCCCATTATTTCTGACTAAAACCAAGAAATTGCTCTGGCTAGAGACTTGCTTTTAATTAAGAATTATAATAATTTTAGAAATAATGAGTGAGTAATAGAGAAAGAAATAGACAAAGAGGAAAAAAGACAAACTATCACTGCAGCTTAGTTTGCAAATCAAAGATAATTTTTTTACTGCATTGAAGAGAACAAGATGTAAATGTTTGAAGTAAAAAACAACAATTACATTATTGAAAAAATCAAGTAGTAATAGCTTTTATCTGTTGTCAGAGATGAAAAATAAATGAAAATGTGACTAAATACTGATGCCAGTCATGAAAACGCCTCAGAACAAAGGAAAAAGGCAACATCCTACCTTGTAGAGGGCGAAAGTACGGACGCTGTAAGTGGCCAGCTCTATAGTGTCCAGCATGGTAACCTGGATCATCCCGTAGGTCTCTGTGCCTCGTGACGGCCAATACTGGTCACACTTCACCTGGCAGAGCAAGAGAGAGAGGGCACACTGTCAGGACTGAACTGCTGTGGATATCCAATATAAGGCTGGTGAGAGTGTTGTAGGATCACACTGATTAACAAGGAGGGAACAGTAAAGAGGTCAGATCATAGGCTTTGTCCACTGTCTAATTAAAAACTGAAGACTAAGCGTCAAGTCCTGTGTCACCAAAAAAACATGCACAAGTGAGTCGGGTTTTTGCACACGCGGTCATGCATGTCTGTATTTGAAGCACACTTCAAATGAGCACTTTGTTTGTTACCAGCCTGTAATCTTTGTCAATTAGTTAATTATCTGGTGGTTTGCAGCCTTTTGTCATGTGTGCTTTTGGCACATTTTATGATGACTGGCCCCTGAACTGTGGCAGGAAATGTGTTTAAGTTCTTACTCCGGCCTGGCGTGAACAGACAGCAGGTTAAGCCACCTGGCTCCATATGTGCACAGAGCAAACTTTAAGGTGGATGGAACTAATGTGATAGCATTTTACTGTGGCTGAACACTAGAGTGGCCTTTATCAGCTTCTTTTTTCTTCATTGTGGTTTAGCATGGTTCAAGTGGCATGATGGCAGAACAAAATTTTAAAGGTCACGTGGACATACATGAGATTTTTCTCCTAATGTTAATGGACTGCACTAATGAATGCCTCAGGAGATTGGATCTGATTTTCTAAAGGCAGTGATAAGGAGTAAAAACAGTTCATGCATCTGCACAATCAAGGCTCTTTCAGTCTTTGTAAAACAAAATTTAATAGCTGTCTAAAAGGTATCAAAGTTCATAGAACCTGTGAGTCACATCATTATCTGAACACTTAGCAAAGCCGGTTGATTGGTCATTTCTCTGGTTCCTGGGCTCAACCGCTTCACCGCTTCAAGACTAAACTCTTGTTTGGAAATCAATTATTTTTCATCTAGCTGGCCCCATATTTTTAACAAGAAGCCCCAACCAATGTTCAATCAGTTAAGCCATGACTGACAAAAGAATATATTGGTACAAATCAGGCCTTTCAAAGATGCACCAGAGGTGTAATTCACCAGAAAAAGTAAAAACCCTTTAATGTCACAACTGCTTAGACTAAAACTACTGCCCTACATTCAGAAAACGTGAGGAGCAGATGTGCCACAGGTAAGTTAATCCTATTGATATTGCAGTACTGCGCTGACATTTTGAAGCACTTTGGTTGTCTCAGAGAGCCACAGCAAACTGACAAGCAAAATGCGCTAAAACCCCCCCCCCCATACACACACACATTTCACTTCCCCTGCAGACAGCTTCCATTCAGAGACAGAAGCAGATCTTGCAGAAGAAACTCCAGTGAGTGATGGGGAAATGCTTGCAGCACAAACATATGGATTAGCAGTCACTGCAGTAATGAATATCTCTGTCGGCTGAGGTTAGGTGGAATATTCTTCCTCACACTGACACACAAATAGATGCAGAGACAGACACACAGGCCACAGGTTTCATCTGCCTCTGCTTTGAACCCTTCTCACACGGTGTTACCTGGCCTTTGCCGCAGATTCAGACCTCTTATCCACACACACACACACACATACACAAAATTTAACACCCTTGGTCTTGTTTGAAGGTTTTTGGGTTTTACTCCAAAGTGTCGGTAGTGGCAAGTGGAAGATGAAATTTGCTTCCTGTTGGATCTCATCACATTTTCCAGCTCCTAAGCTATTTAGTGCAAGACATTAGTCTCAGCAGTAGGAGGCCGACTAACTCACTCGCCCTTTGTGAGTGATTTTTGAAAGAAACAGACAAATAATGAATGCGTATTTAAATACAGCAAGTGGACTAAATGTCACTAGAATCATGATATGCTGGTTTATGTTCAAGTACATTTAGAGGATGTTTCTCTACCCAAAGCTTTGTTTACTTAAACTGAAGTACTGAAAACACAAATGCCATAACGCATCAGCAGAATCTCTTTTAAAACAAAAAATAAGGGATTTTTTTTAAAGTTAAGTGATTTCCTGTTTTTTGGCATATAGATGGCATTTACATGGCAAGAAAATGATATTGTCGTCTTCGTCCAACCAAAACCAAACTCACAAAACACATGTAATGTCTTAATCTGACCAGACATGTGAAACTGAATCTGTCAAACCCAAACTAATACAACTAAGACAGTGTCTAGCACTCAAACAAGTCTGGCATGTACACACTCTTAAACGTAAGGCTAGGTGTGCTACATATGCTCCAAAGTTCAATATTTTCTCATATTTTTTTCATTTTAATCAAAACAATAAAGCTGATGTGTATAATAATACAGTTAAATCCCAATGAAGCTGCTTTTATTTACATATTTATTTTTGTTTGCAAGGCAGTAAATGTATCAGAAATTGCATTAAGCTTTTTCATTTTTAAGTAAAAAACATATTTTAAAAGTTCAGTCTTATCTGACAAAATCACGATTCAAGTAATCTATAAAAATTCTACAGTATATTTGGCTAAATTACAACTATGACAACGTTAAAGCAGCAGAAAGTCCTAATTGATTTTACTGCAGTTGGAAAGTGGGACATCAGTAAATAACCTGATTACTCACTTGTGTAGGATTTACTGCACACATTTTACACAAGCAACCCAACCTTTACATTCTACAACTCTTAACTGGTATTTTGCAAATTAACTTAACAAAATTTGAAGCCTGCGTTTCAGCAGCACACTATGAGAAGATCTCCCTCACTCAGCAAAAGAAAATGTCAGTGGGATCCAAGTACAACACCAGATGCATACACATCTCTGCATTTAGCCTAATTAGACTAATGGTTACAACCTTTTAGCTTGGTTCAGTTGAGAGAATTGAAGTCTTCACCATTCCAGACCATCAGCAGTGCTTTTAACACATCATCTTTTTGTGCAGAGGATCTTTAAGATCAGCTCTTCAGCTGTTTTCTTTTAGTTTCTCTCATTAACGGTCATGGGGGAGGGACATAGAAGTTTGAGAAAGCGCTTAATTGGAAACAGAATTAATACATATCCCTGAGTGCTGGGTGAGTCATCAGTATAATCATTTTCCAGGAACAGAGAAACTTTAAAATACCACGAAGGAACATGAACAAAACAGCTAGTTTTTTCTTTTATTAAGCCAGATTTTGATGCCTGTAAGTGACAAAAGATAATTTAATTAAACTAAATGGGGACTTAAAGTAATCATTATGTTATTATTATGTTATTTTGTTGTCTACCAGCAAAACCATTTGTTTAATGCAGTTTAAGGTCTGAATTTTCACTGGGGCTCCATTTATTTAACAATGTTTCCTATCTAGAGGCAGTTTAATCAATCTAATTCACAGCTGGCAGAATGTTAGGAATCTTTCACAGGTTTTTGTCACCTCACCACATTTACCCTCCATTATACCTCTGACTGTTTCACGAATTACACAATATAAATATAATAAAACAGTGGTGCTTCTTTTTACTCTGAGTTCGTCAATATCTACAGTTTCCTCTTTCATAATGTCTGACACACAGTTTTGCTGTGGTCTTGTCTAAGTTTGAAAAAGTTTGGTAAAAACAGTGTTTTCTCTCCTATTGTTGCTGTAAAACATGTATGAGGTGGAGATAGGCTCAGAAGTCGTTTCGTTTCTCTTTAACTTGCTAATTGTGGTGTTTCAATTTATTTTAATCCCTGTGTATGTATGTGCAACCGCATCTCCGGGATCAAAGCAGGAGAGCCTGTTTATCTGTCACATACAGGTCTGAAATTGCCACTCAGACACCCTAAATCCATAGGAAGGCATTGTGAGTGTGCCCGTGTCCTCGCCATCAAGCGAATGAGTAATAAAACTCATCTTATCAAAAGCATCCGTGCTGGAGATATTCTCCAAGGTGCAAATAAATGAGCTCTGCTCCAAGAAGATGCAGTGTGCTCATAATTTTCCTAAATGATTGATTGTAGTGATAGCTCAAAATTAAAACACATGATACTTTTGAAGGAAGGTAAGCAATTTAGATTTTCACTTTGACTAAACAATTACTTTCTTAAGGCCTCGGTATAGATAAAAGGAGCCTCCGGTGATTTTTCTCTCCAAAAAATGATCAATTTCTAGGATTTTGGATATGAGCATTTTCATTTACATTTCCTGTTAGTTGCATTTCTAAGTCTGGGGACTCTTTCATTAGGACGCCGTATGCACACACTAATAAAGTACCACATACTGGCAGGGCTTCACGCTGGGTTTTTTTCCTCCAAGGAATTCATGAGCATGATTTTGTGATGGTAATTAAATAAACCAATTCCAACTTTGAGTCTCAAGTTGCCATGTGCTCATTCTTTTTGCTTTTATTAGCCTGGGTGTATTTAAGGAGCAGGAAACTGTTGTTGGGTGATACTCCTCCTTAGCGCAAACTTCAGGAATTCATTATGGTGCCATGGCTTTAGAGGGCCAAATTCAGAGCGCGCAACACAAATGAGACCATCTGTGAAACCTTGGTGTAGCAATACAAAAATAAATATGCAGCAATCAGGAGCGGAAGTCTCGGAGCGGTTTCATAATGGTGAGGTTAGTATGATTGTGGAAATCTAAAAATAATTACAATGTGCCTGTAATTTCACTGAAAATGTTCTTATTTTCAACAGTGGGTATGCAACTGCTCTGTAATGCAAAGTTGAAACCCTGTCTCTGTGAAATGTGGCAAACAAACAACGGGAAAATAAAGCTGTGTTTCCACGTTACTAACAAATTCAGGCAGAATCCAGCTGAAGTTTTGGGAGGTTTCTAAAGACTAAGGAGGAGAGAAGCAACATGAAGTGATAGAGTCCACAGAAACCAAAGTTTCCTTTGAAGTCTCTGGGACTTTAATCTGGCAAACAAATCCTATATGCCTGCAGGCTTTGCTGTGTGTTGAAGTCCCTCTGTATAAAGCTACATGAAGATAAACATATATGCCAGGATTCTTTATATATCTGGCCACCTCTCTCTTTCTGAATGTCAGCTGTTTCT
Source organism: Pseudomugil gertrudae (assembly GCA_037177535.1). NCBI lineage: Eukaryota > Metazoa > Chordata > Actinopteri > Atheriniformes > Pseudomugilidae > Pseudomugil > Pseudomugil gertrudae. Next base: position 18,188,449 of record JBAMHV010000008.1, read on the forward strand.
GTATGTTGTTGAATTGCCAATGGATTCAGGGTTTTCAAAAAAAGATTTTTCTGTTGGTACTACACTTGGCTTTAATCACAGCAGCTACTGGTTGATTGCTTCAATCATTCATTTGTGGACTAGGGCTTTTGAAACGTTATTACTACTTTGCTTCTTTGAGTGTCCACATACCAGTGAATTAATGCATAATAAAAACAATGTGCAGGACCTAGCTGCTAAAGAATGAAGTATTCCTTAGTATTATATATTCAGTACCACTGTGTCTGTACTTACTCGTGACTTTTCTTCCAGCCTTGTCATCATGACAATAGTGCTGGACCTCTGCTCCCATACCATCCTCCAAAAGTCACTCAGTGTCTCTGGCAAAGGCCCCTGAGTAGCAATGTAGGCATTCTGCTTCCTGTAGCCGTCGATGTAGTTTGCATTAATGTAGTCACTGCCTGGAACAGCTATAACACAAACAAACAGTCTCTCACAATATGGCTCCAATTAGGATGATTTTAATAGGAAACATTTTAGTCAGGATGAAAAATACAGTTTTTTGGCATCTGTCTTTCTGAGCACTTTGAGACTTTCTGTACAAAGACAGTCTGTGTCTGCCACTCCATGACAGAGCTTTAATCAACAATCACTGACCTAGACAAGATGCCCTGGCTATGTGGATAAAACTGTCAGCATTTAAAGCAGCAGCAGAAGGTGTAAAAAAAAAAAAAAAAAACGGTATATGTTGCAGAGGCCTGAATCAAGAACAGCTGCAGTCAATAAAAATCTGAGGGGTTAAGTGGTTTACTGAGCTCCTACCATCAACAGAGGTGAGTACCACTCTGGAGTGGTCATAGGCGATGACGTTTGCATAGCGGTTCTTTGGCTTGTTGACTTCCATGTTGGAGTTTTCCCAGGTAAACTGCTGGCCTGGATCAATAGACTGAGACAGAGGGCAGGGGAAGAAAGAGAAAGCAAACAACAGAGAGATAATGGTTATGAGAGAGTGGACAGAAAGGGAAACAAACAGAAGCAAAAAGGAGATATTTGAGTGTGACCGAAGTAAAAATGACTGTCCTGTCACCTGCTGTTGATGGATTGTTAGGTTTCTGATATGTATAAGATGATGCCACTGATGAATACTAATGACTACAAATGATGAGTTAAATCTATCCAGAAAGACCATCACAGACTGAGCTAAGGGAGCTTTATTTAAAAATAACAAGTATTTTTTTATGCTGGAAAACGAGAAAATTTTAGTAAGCTACAGACATTCTTTTAATTAAATTTTTAATAAATCTCCAACCTAGTGGTCATAATAAATGTTATTTTTTTGATAAGTCACATGCAGAATTTCTTTCGGTAAACCATGACTCCTCTCATCTAATCTTTCCTTCATGTTTTATCTTCTATTTCCCTTGCTTTTTCCTCAATAGTACTTTAGTTTCACCTTCCCCATACTAGCTCCTCTCCATTTCTAGCCATTTCCCCTCTTGCATCATTTGTCTCTTGGGGAAAAACCGACAGCAGACTGCATACATATTGATCTTAGAAGATATGTGATGGCCTCCTATCCCCTTGTTGGATAATGTCACAAAGTCTCTTGTTATTTCATATCGATCCCCCTCAGCTCACACCAGAACCTTGTCCAGCAATTCCTAAGGCATCTCACCTTGCAAATCCAGCTGCAACTGGAATGATACCAAAAAAATGTTTCCACTTATTTAATGTGCTTGTCTAACCGGTGGAAAAAATGACAAATTAACCTCCTGCCCCGAGAGACTATTCGACCTCCATACTAAAGGATCTCCTTGTTCTTTAGTAATTTTGTAAATGAAAAGTTGAGCTTCTCTCCTGTAAACAGCAGAGGCTTTCTCGCTCTCTTTAGGTTGCCTTTTCTGTTAAAGTGGGACCTATGTTTTTAGAAAGCTTGTTTCCATAAAGACCTTATTTTGTGTTGGTTGCTTTTGAACAAAATATGTAAAGTCCTATATGTTCACAGGCAGGAAGTTCTGTACATCTCCTAATTACTTAGCTGTGAGAATCATGGGACACGATGAGCTCAGCACTGCCATTTTCTCTGCCCGTGCACAGCAGTATGAAGACAAAGATTTCATTTGCAGTCAATTTCATTTGAGAGCTCAGTGAACACAGCAGGCACGCGAGAGTGATGACAACTAGCAAACAAGTTTGGTAGAGAGGTGAGAAATGAATGCCCAAGGTGTTCTCGGTGAAACACTGGAACTACTTTTCAAATGAACATAATGATAGTGCTATGACGACTGTGGCATGATGTTGCTACTGGTGATAAAAAAAAAGTCTGTCAGGGGGTTTGCAGCATTCCTGATTGACAAATCCTGCTCATTACTCGGAGTGCTCATTGCTCAGCATGATGCAGACTGGCGTTGGTGGTAGAGGAAGTGTCAGGCAGCTTAAAAACATGGGGGAGAGGAGGTTGTGAAACCTCTACAAATTCTGTGCCTATGGGTACTACACAACGGGGGCAGCCGGTGACTGAGACAAAGCGACACAAGATCTGCCACAGCGCCTCGGCTGGCGCAGAGAAGAATGGCCATCTGCCGGGCAAGGAGGGGGGTAGGCTTCCCTGGCTTTGAATGACTTTTGTAGGGAGGAAAACGATGCTGGGCTGTTTGCCTGCAGTCATACAAGCCAGTTCCTCTAGTTTGATTTGTTTAAACCAACTCAACAGACCAGAAGGGTGATGGGCTGAAAAGGCATTTGGCATCACAAAAAAGCCTTTAATTGAGTACAGATTAATTCTTTTTAATCAAGGTCTAATAATCTCCCAGTTTGGTTGTTAATTTCAGTGGTTCATAAAATCACACATATATGCTGCAAAATATAAGACTTCAACCCACTGAAATGGCTGCAGATTTCAGTAGACGTTCTAAAACAACCCGCATGTTCCAAAATGACCATAAATGTATACAAATGCTCACAGCATTGGTATGAAATTGTATTGGTTTTAGGAAAGCGAGCAACATCTGAGAAAAAAATCATGCATGAAATCTCACCAGAGGCCTCAATCACACATATGAAAACGAGTCACACAAACTTTGTACTTTGATGTAAAAATCTTTATGGTTTTAAATATTTTCAGCTTCATGAGGAGAACACAACAGGGAGATCTTAAAAAATATATAATAAGTCAAATATATATCAATTTCTTGGAAATTGGTCCTGTGGTAATGACACCATGAGGTTAAAACTGCATGGCAAAGCTATTCCCAAACAAAAAAGAAACATGGCTTTCTGCAGCGGTCTTGTTGGATTCATCAATAGAAAACAGCTGATTAGATCAGACAGATTTAACAATCAAAGCAAATAAATAAAAGACAAATCGTGTTTTTCTGTATTCAAGGATGCCTCTCCTCTTCATCTGGCCTGCTTAAACCCAAACCAGCTATGTACCACTTTAAATGCAAATTTCCTCCCTTTCTCTCTCTCCTTTTCTCTCTCGCCCTTTCTCTCTCTATCCTTTTTAATGGTGAGGAAGAACACTGAAATAGATAATCCCTCGCTGAGTTGCAGTAGAGAGACCGCCTGCAAAATAACATTCTTCGGGGAAACAGCAAGATGCGTACAGATTGCTTAAGCGACTCGCCACCTGCTAGTTTGGTGAAAAAGCATCTCACAGCATTTAATGTAAGTGTTGGGATCCTGGTGGGATCAGTAATAGAGTTGTAAAAAGACTAAAGAAGTCTTCCATAATCCATTAGAATGCATGCATATGAGATCAAACGGATAAAAAGTTACAAAGAAACACATTTAAATGCTTAAAAGAGCAAAAAATAGATACCGTATTAATGTATAACCTCTTACCTCATACTCTTGGGAAAAGCGGAGGCTGTCATTAGCCTTAAGACGCTCTATGTGGTCAGCCAAGTCAATGACAGGAATGGGTGGGTGCTCCCTCATTCCTAGAAGAGAGGAAGAGGAGGAAAGAGTGAGACCTGTGTTCCTACATCAAACATGCATACTGACTTCTACAAACAATGGTAGGACCACAGGGTGAGTGAGGCTGCCAGTGGGACCATGAGGTGGCTGTATAACAGTGAAGAGGTTGCATGTTGTTCAACAATGCATGAGCACAGGGAAAGAAGAGAGCGCACGGGTTGAAACAGGCTGGTGACATTTGGTGATATCATCATGCTAAGTGAGGGGGACAGAGGTGGGGCTGGAGCGGAGATGTGCATGAGTGACTGGGTGCGCAGCATCCTTGAAAGGAGCATGAGGCAGACATCTCTCCAACTCCACAAAGCTCAGTTGGTGGCAGAGGTGGAAAAGGAGCAAGAACCCACAAGTCTCTACAAATCAGTCACACTGTCACTTTGTACCAAGGAGGGGGAAAAAAGTAACTGGTCACCAGCCAAAACTCATTTCTTTGAAAATCCTTTTCCCTACAATAGACTATCTTTTGGCCCAGCCTGGAGCATTTGGGGTGGATTAATTTCAGCCACCCCCACTCCCACCCCCTTAGATTCCTCATCGCTGTTATTGGATGATTTATTGTTAATCTACCGACACAAATTCCCCTTCTGAACTTGGCAGAGCTATGAACTTAAATGGATGGCTGGGAATTTGCCTCATGTGTGAAAAGTTAAGGGTATGCAATGCATGAAGAACCTTTAAGGTTAACCACCTAGCATCATTAACCTTACATACAGCCAAGAATTCACATACATCAGACACTTTTAAAAAGTCTTTAGGTATATTAAGATTAATTCCTTTAGCTTAGTATTTCTGTAAGGTCAAGGAGTGTGTTTTCAGATGAAAGGCTTTCAAAGGCTTATATTCCTGTATTGCTAATGCATAACGGTTGGTAACTATGGCCACTTTGCAAGATGAGCCCTGACCAATTACACAAATTTAATACTATCTCAAAGAGGAAGCAATGAACACATTAATGTCAGTGTGAATGTGTTTGTGCTGGTCCTTTACAACTAGGTTTTTGGTTAAATGGAGGGTGAAGTCATAGATAACAAGGCCAATGCACAGCAAGTGTAACTGTCCGCACTGCTCAACGATCCATGAAAGCATGTAGTCCTCTGCTTCTGCATCATAAAGGTGTTGTGGAAAGTTCACTGCGAGAGGAGGACCATTGATGCATCCTTAGAGTGCCAGAGGATACAAGCTTGTTAGCTTGTTATGTCTGTCAGGATTGCAACAAGGGAATGGGTTCAGGAGCGAGTGAGAAGAAGAAAAGACTGCATGTGAGGGGTGGGTGGGGGGAATGCAGTAGGTGAGAAAACAGACTAACTTGGAGTGTTGGGGCAGCGATGAGAGCTGGGACCTGTTGAGAGAGGAGAGTAAAGGAAGGAGGAAGAAGAACACTCAATCAATGGAGGTGGCTCAGGATCAGACTAAGGCCAAAACGTATCTGTAAATAACCTTTCAAGCTAGTTAAGCAAGTGTGCAGAAAATGGGACCATATAGGTGGTAAGGTTTGGACTGTCACACAAAACTTCACATAAAGTCTAACCCTCACATCCCCTGGTAGGTGTGAGTCAGCGTAATGCACTAATAAATGAGGGAAAATATTTATTTGTTTTGCCTTTTGTTATATTTTGGCTTTGGCTCGTGACACCTTTACACAAACACTGTAAAAAGTTTTAAGCCATTCTTCATTTGTTTGCGTATTCATCTGGTTGCTTTTTAAATAATTCATTTTGTTAAGTCACCTTTTATGCTTTGATAAAGAAACCTCAGTTTGACACCGTTCAGGTACATGGCCTTCTTCTATAATTGCTGCAGCACAAAGAGTGGACTAAAAATCTATCAAAATCTAAAATAACCTTTAAAAGACCAGCAGAAAAACCTGGAATATTCTCGCTTGTTACCACTTTTCTCTTTCAAATGAATTAGCGTAAACTTTGAGTCAATTTAAAAAGGGGTCTCAAACCCTGATTCAGCGGGTTTTAGATGTTTGCCTACGTACTTTAGCATCCCTGACACAAATTAATGTGTCATTGTGCAGAACTTGACAACAAGCTGTTGAAAGCTCCTAGAAGCTTAGGAAGCATTGTAAACTGGAGATTGAGTAAAGGCAGCTGACTTGGAGGAGTGGAGTAACTGCTCAGTCAAAGCAGAAATGTTTTGTTTTGTTTTAAAAGACCCCAGTGGTTCATATTTCTTTTCCAAAATGTGGTAATAACGTTCTCGTCAGTGAGTTTCACAGGAAACATCTGGGGAGCTTGTTCATTGTATAAGAAAAAATTATACAAGAAAGAGATGGAACATAATTCTGTCTAGTTTGCTTTATAAAGGAAGGAGTTAGCCAGATTTTGACCACAGCAATAATTTGTACTCAAATAGAGGGGAAATGCAGGGGGTGGGGGGTGTCATACTAAAAGCAGTTTTCTCTAATAAGCTGAATTTCATCCTCTGCTTATTGCGCTTCATCCTTCATATAAGCTCTGACACTAAACACTCTGCTTCATATAAGCAGTGATGGCTATGAAATTCTCATTCCTTATCCATTAAAAATCATCACAGTTTAAGCCCTGGCATGTAGTCTCAGCAGTTCCTCCCTCTGTAAGTATATGATCACTGAGAATATTTTTTTTAACATTTTTGTGAATCATTTTATAAAATGTCTGTTAAATAAAGTACTGAAAAATGAAGCTGAAAATTGACAACAAATGGTTTGTCAGTTCCCAAAATATTTACTTCTGTCTCCTAATATTATTCTGCAGAAGTTTATTATATTTAGTTGCAGCCTACAAGCTTAATATGTACCAGGCAACAAAAAATGTGTTGCTAATAAATATTCTACACCCATGTGTGCCTTGCAGTGCTTCAGAGTGAAAAATTCTTATTCCTTGTTGTGTACAACATTATTACTGGTGGAATACTTTGCTAAATTTACAACTAAGCTTCTATATAGCCAGAATATCCTTTAAAAATATCCCATTGTGTTCATCTCTAAGGAATTGTGCCTGATATATTTAGACAGTGCACACATCATAAAAAATACTGGAAACAAGTGATTTAAATGAGGTATTTGCAAATGCTACCTGATCCAGGTCTGCCTGTGATAAGTAAAGTTAGTAAGAGCCAATAGGCAAAGACGATGTCTGTCAAAAACAAAAAAACATGCTGGAGAGCTGCTATCAGTTGTAGCACTCAACAACAATCAGAATCAGAGCAGGAATGTTCACCTGCTGGGGACGAATCAAAGAGAGAAAGAGCAAGAGGACGGAGGAACGAGCTGTTCAATATTCACTCAGCTCAGGCTTGAAGTCGCATATGATTTCAAGATCTAGACACAGCCTCTGTGATTCTCGATAATCACCACTCTTGAAGTAACACAGAGAAATGGTAAGGGAGAAAAAGAAGGAAATAGGTGTTGACGTACAGAGAGAGTGAGAGGGGGAAGAGAATGAGAAGAAAGAAAAAAGATTACCCTACGGGGGGAAATGGAAGACAAAAGACAAGAGAGGTGGAGTGGGAGGATGGCAGAACAGGGCTTTTTTCAGAGCGGCAGCACTGCTTAATTCCTCTGCAGGGGTTCAAAGGGGTTGTGTGCGTGTGCATGTGTGTATGGCAAATAGGATCTTTAATAACCCGTGAGAAGGGATTCACATATGCTCATACACACACATTCAAGAAAAACACACAGAAACACACACACTCCCACGTGCACCGGGGTTGACATTTTCTCTCAGCTCCATTGTTCCCCCGGCCTGGCTCACCTTGACATCAGAGGCAGCAGGACTCATTACCAGCTGGGGGGAATGAAAAGAGCTCATGGGGGAAGGAGGAGGAGCAAGGACCAGGGGAGGAGGAAGAGCATCAGGAGGAAATAGGAAGAAGGCTGATGCCAAGGCCTGCACCTTTATACATGTACCTCTCTATCCCACCCACTTGCTGTATGAGTGGAAAGCAATTGAAATCACTCAGCCTGACTCCACTGTTACTGTCAGCTGGGTATGAAATCCAAAATAATTAGTTTATTTTTTGCATAATAGCCATTTTCTCTTTCTTGCTTTGTTAGATTTACAGCCTGAGGATAAATTACAGAATAAGCAGGACATGTGAAGTTCACACAGCAACACCTGCTACAAGGTACAAATAAACAAGAGACCCATCAAAAGACTGAAGCAAATTGCTTCTGGGGAGGCTGTTAAGAATTTAGATGAAAAAAGAAAAGTGAAAATGTGATTAGGGAAAGCTATTGAAGTTTTAAATCACCTTTCGATATTTCCATCAGCAGTGAAGATGGAATCAGTTTCTCTGAATGTCAGAAAAATAATTATTTTGAAATGAAACCCCTTTAAGTCCACATCACAAAGGCAGTGCGGGTTCATATTCACATCCTCAAACAAACACAAAGTTATTCCAGAATAATCCAAATTTTTCCATTTCTGACTAAAAAAACAACTAAAAAACAATAACAATGATCGAGATAAAGCCTAACTGTGGTTTATTTGTGCTTGACATGTGGCACTATTTGTGCAGACCTCCTATGTGCCACTTTGCAGGACAGAAAAACCTGTTGAACACTGTCCTTATATGGCAAACAGTAGCTGTCCACACATCTACCAGCTAAACCAGTCATATACAGTATGAGTAATTCCTGGGCAGCAACAATTCTGCTATTTTGGAAGCCCCTGAACAATGCCCCTCACAGGATTTTAGTTCCTGTGTAGACATGAGTGTAGAAGGACTCCTGCATCATCTCTACCATCCATCACAGGGACAAGTGCCAAGTGTGAAATGAGGCAAGCTCAGCAAAAATCTAACACACACACGTAAGATCGTTAGTCTGTCATTCATTACCTGGGGTCTGGTAGTTGAGTCTTCTCATTTCAACTGGGTCTGAAGAGTTGGCCAGTAGGGAGTCTTTTACCCCACCTGAGTGGTCATCCTTTGGCAAGGGTGATGCCCGCTTCCTGAAGTAGCAAGAACAGACAATAAGGCAATAAGTACATTATTCTGAGACCACCTACTACCTGACACAAGAGCTCTCAAATCAGCTCTGTAGGCAAACTGAAAACAGAAATGACAGGATGATTTATAATTACATCAATTATTCTTCTATATTCACCTACTCTGACTCATTTACACACTTGATGAGCTTCACAGTGCGTATAATAGCTTGCTAAACTAGTTTTGAGGATCAGTAATTCAAGAGACAGTAAGTACCTGGGCCTCATCGTCGTTAGTTAAAAAAATGGAGTTTAATGTTTTGAAGAAACACTGTAATTTTGCTGGAGTGGGCTAGGCTGGGTTTGTTGCTGGCGTGGTGACAGCTGCAGCATGGGCATGTGTACGGGTGTGTATTTGCAAAAACTCAAATGTGTGCTTTTCTCTGCTGCTTGTTTGTGTGCTAACAACCCGTTGTGTTTACTGGCTTTCCAGATTGAGAGTAAAACAGGCGGATGCTGTAATTAGCTCATCAGCTGGGTGGCACAACACTGGATAATTAGACCAGTTTTGCAGCACCTGTGCTGCCAGGCCTTTCCTAGATGAATCTAACATTGCACAGAAGCAGAACAGCATAGCCCGGACTGGCTCAGCTCACTCGACCATGGGTTTTGTCCATCAGGCGATGGAAAGGAGAGTAAACGCAGCTTGGCTGTATTCAGACAGCCAGCATCTGTTGACATACACAAACAAACAGGCACGCAGATGCACGCACATACTCACACAAATACAGCTGCAGACTCACAAGCCTTCTGACAGCAAATGGAAATGGGTGGAAAGAAGCATCAGGGTGCCCTGTGGAAATTTCACATCTCATTGCACTCCATTTGCAAGTGGCAAGCACGGGTTTTAAGAAGGAGCAGGGCCTTCTGTTAAGGCACGTCGTGGGGAGAATACACAAAGCTGGTGGTGCACACACAGCTTTAACCTGGTCCACCCTCAGATGCTGTGGCCTGAGCCTCAACGCCACCTGTTATCTTCTGCTGCAGGGGCTTAAGCTAATGCTAGCGGCATGACGGCTAATCTTTGACAAGCATCTTTTCCTTTCCAGCCAAGAGCTGAGCCAGACCGTATCCAGTTTTCCCAGAGATCACTACTGGGGCTGAGGTGGGCCAAAGGAGGGGGTTTAGAGCCGGGCATCTGTGATCTGTTCTCTACACATTTCATCTATTCCTCTGACCCAATCAGACACACATCTACATGACACATTGGTGCTGGCCTAAAGTAAACATGACAGCAATCCATGTGGGGTTATTCATGACTGGCTAAAAAGTGAGGGTTAAGTTGTGTGAGAGTGTAAGTACACACATATTCAGGCAGTGTGAGTGCATGAGCATGTGCACTTAATGAGGGTAGAGCAGGACCCTTTGTTAAGACCCCTGCCACAGGGAAACAGAGTGAAGTAAAAAAGGCTAAAAGTAGCAGAATGAGTCTCAGAGGAAAATGTCAGCCTTAAAAAATGGAACAAGTCTTTTTCACAGGTTTGCACATTTGGCATTTACTTGACAATGGCCTGTGCAGCATCAGGTTATGTCCTGGCATATTCAGATGTGACCAGCCTTGAAGGGACAACAGTCGGCTGCTGGATAATGAAACAGCATAGAGGCAAACACTGCACACAAAACTCTGAGTGAGGAACATGCACTGACACGTGGACGTGACCCTGGAGTTCCTTTGACCTCAGTTATTAAGGGCTACAGAGTCTGCTGCTTCATGTGTGTTGTATTGCCTCAAAGACTGTCTAATTAACACTAGACAGCAGTTAGAAGACATTTCCTTTTAATCGTCTTTCAAGCTTTTCTTTTTGTGTGCTGTTTAATATCTAGTAAGGCTGAGAGGTAGATGCAGCTGACTCTGAAACCCCAAACTAGTAAACACCACCAATTTCACAACACAAATGACAAGGACTTGTGAAGCAGAGGATGAAGTTATGACTGATGCAACAATGACTGTACCCACCTTTCCTGTTTGCTGCATTGGCAGGAGCAAAAAAGAAGGGGGGGGTGTTAATGTGTTGCTATTTATTCCCTTATAAAATTTTGATGCAAGTCTTAACTACTTTCAGGAGGAACTTCTGGCCAGAAGTTAAAAACAGTAAAATAAAAAATAAATATGATATCTTAACAGTTGCTTGAGTCTTCAGAGGCAACGTGATCATTCCTGCTTCTGCTGTTTGTCTCTGTAGGTAGCAATAACAACCAGCGCTGCATTGTGATTATTCCTATGCACATTTACTGCCACTCCACAGTGAAAAGGGCACACATCCCACCTCCCTATAGTCCCTTCTGTCAATCTGTGTCTATGCAGAGAAAGGGCTTCCAGACAGAGGATGGGCTACTCAGCAGTGAGCTGTCTTAAGGCCTATTATTAACCAGTCCTTTTCCAAGCCTGGTGGAGACAGCAGCTGAACAGCAGTCTGCACGGCTGTGGATGGCAGGTTGAAGAACAGGTATAATGTGAAAAATAGAATTTGTAATAGAGCCTCCTGGACAAGTTAGGACGTGGGACTTAATCAGGAAGAAGTCAAGTGAGGTAAATAATAGCTTGCACATAATGCAATTCCATCCAAATGGTAGCTTTATAGTATCCACTCCACATTGCTATTTTAATCATGTTGTTCTGTGGACAAGCAAATGATTCGGTATCACTTGCAAACCTTAAAAAGATTGGTTATGTTTACCTATAATTACCCATTTTACTTATTTTTGAAGGAAAATCCTTCATTTCCTTCATAGTTCAGGATTAACCTTGAATTGATTTCACGTATTGCTGCTCATTTCAAATTTACTTGTCATTACTTTGATAAATGAAATAAAGAAAAGAAAAACAGGTTATAGCTGTAAGCTGTTTCTGACCAAAAGAGGCAAAAATAAGGTCAATAAATAAAAGTATAAGCCTGCAACTCCTGAACACTTAAAAACCAACCCAAAAAACAGAAGGTATTTGTGTTAAATAAATCACTTCAGATCATTAAAAAACTTAGGATAGAGATTAGATAAAGTATTTATTTATAATGAGTAGTAGTATTCTAAACATATCTGATTCTGTGTAGCATCTCATTGGTCTGTTGGTAATCGTGGTGCAGTAGCAGCTCAAGTGCTTTAAAGAGATATTGACTGAGCTTTTAGCTAAGCCCTCTGTTACAGCCTTCTGTTTCTGATTTGAAATGACCAGTGGTGTTGCCAAAACACATTTCTCACTCCTACCTATGAACCTCTGACAGCCAAGCTGTGGTTTTATTACAACAGCAATGTCAGCTGCCAATTCAACTGACAGTTTAACACAGTGCTGTTGAAAACCGCTAACTAGGCCAGAATATTTTGATTGAAACTCAGATCAATGTTGTTTTTGGTTCCTCTTCCACCACAGTGCACACTATGGTAAAGTAAGTGGATGTTTTCGGTGGGTGTGTGTGCAGTCTGTTGCAAGTATCTCATCACCAATCCTGATGCAACCAAAAGAAAGTTACAATCTCAGCTGCACTTCAACCTTAAACAGAGAAAACAGACTGATAAACACGAGTCTTACTTTTTAAAGAGAAGGATAGCGATGACAATGATGATGATGAGGATCACTGCCAACACCGGGCCCATGACCCACAACATTTCAGCATTCTCGACTTCTGCTGTGACCTGGATCGGGTCTGAGTAGGGACTGGCTGAAAATGTCCTCTGTAAGGAAAAATAAAAGGAGGAAAGTACAGGGCATGAGAGATTAATCACTTCAGATCTGCAATATCTAATGCACAAGTTTTCTTTCATAACTCAGGATTAACTGGATCCAGAAATCATTGAGATAGAAAAAAACATATATTATTATCCAGAGATTTTTCCATTATTAAACAATGGAAAACAAAAGTAAATGGTCTTGTACTTGTATAGCGCTTTTCTACACATCAGTGCACTCAAAGCGCTTTCACACTATTCGACACATTTACCCATACGCTCACACAAACACACACACATTCACACACCAGTGATGCAGCACCGGGAGCAACTGGGGGTTCAGTGTC
>JBAMHV010000008.1:18206643-18241837 GCA_037177535.1 Pseudomugil gertrudae
TAGAACCATAAAAGCTCTGGCTCTAGCTCAAGAACTGAACTAGAACGGGAACCAGCCGTGTGGAAAAAGGCCCTATGTTCCCTACATTCTTATCTCCCTCAAAAATTTAGATTTGCACGTGTTCGTGTTTGCCACAAGATAAACAACAATAACAAAAAAGCCTGTCTTGTTTTCCTAATTTCCTCTTGATAATGTTTGTCAAAGCCTGCCCTCAGTGTGAAAGTTGTTTCGAACCAAGAGCAGAAGAATAAGTGCTCTGCAGCCATTTCCTCTTGCTAGTGAAGAAAACCTTGAACAGCTGGATAGCACTGAAAGCAGCGAAATGTGCTGAACTAATTTGATCACACTGTTTTGGTTTCTTTTTGTGCCAAAAGCTCACCTTTCTCTTATCATAAGAAAAGCACACATTAACACAATTCTCTCCTCTGCCGCTAGTTTACTTCCTCTCATCTGAGCTTCACAGGCTGGACCAGACACAAGGCAAACATTTTGCCATCCTCTTTTCCTCTTTCCAACACCTCCCCTTCTCTTTGTCTCACATCACACAGTATTTAATGCTACCTCCCTCCCTCACTCTCTTCTCACATTAAATGATACTGTTTATACACACCCAGCATCTATCATCCCATTTCACGCTTCCCCCGGCTTGTTTATCTGCCTTGGGTGCTGGGGAGACATGAAGGCACACACTCTTCTCCTTCCTTTCGCTCATCCCCTATTGCATTTCCTTCCTCCTCCTCTTCCCTTCAACCAACTGGCTGCTCGTGGCCATTGATATACGAGGGTTTATTAAACCCTGGCGGTCTTGTTTGATCTACACTGGGCGAGTTTGGGGTGGCAGTGAGGAAGGCTAGTAAGACATAAGTCATTTATTCCAGTACTTGTTGTTTTATTCTCCTGGGTCTGGTGAAGATCCCGCTTGAGGCAGCTTCTGCCAACTGCTCGATGCTCAGGCACACTTTACCTTCTGTAGCAGTGTGTTTGGTAATAAACGTTTACAAGTGTCGCGTAGGGGGTGACAAAAACAAATGCTGTGCTGTGGTATCAGAGTTTCCCAAAGAGTGCAGTTAAGGGATTTATTCAGCAATCAATGACAGCCTGACAGCACTAGCCAACAAACATTTCAGTATGTTTAATGTGCACATTTGGACAAATAGAAAAAAAAATGTTTTCAATTGCATTGCAGCAATCTTGTCTTACAATGATTGTGTTTTATATAAATATATTTCTGTAAATCCCTGACTGTAGGTTTGATCCAGGAACAGCATGCATGCTTTAACCCTTAAAACTCTATACTGCCAGCACCTCTAAGCGCTATCCCATATCCTAACAATGATTTCTCAGAAATGGTAAAGTATAATTCTGTGGGGGAAATTGTGATTGATAGCTTACCCTTAAGGTGACCAAGACATTTTTTCTGGATTTTATATCTCATCCCATATCCATCTATCAAAATGTGGTGTTTCTTCTGAGACTCTGTATGACATAGCCACAATATATCTATAATAACATGATTATTTAGCAACCTTTGTAATAAAAGACAAGGTTTAATAGAATGATATGTAGAAAAACTCTTCGTCACGGTTGATCTATTATTTTTTGTGGTTAGCTTTCATGGTGTAATATATACTGGCTTACTAATTTGACATAATTCTAACATCATAATCTTTACATTAAAAAAACAAACAAAAAAAAAAACTAACAAAAATGGACCAAAAATTATTTGGAGTTTTGAGGGTTAAACAGTTTGTTTGTCAACATGATATTGCTACCAGAAAGAAACAAATCAACCTGAAGTTAAACAAAAAGCATTCATTTTCATTCACACATTCACCAAAGCACAGAAGTTCATAGCAGGCGTAGATAACTTATTTTCTAACTTAATTTTCACTTTCAGTAGCGGTTATACTTAGTTTCTCATTTTGGGGATTCAACTAATTATTGTTCCCATAATCCTTTTTACAACTACCTTCTATTTAGGGAAAAAAGATAAAAAAGATAATGTGGTTTGACTGCAGTTGCTTAGCGGCATCAATGGAAAACCTGTTTTTGTGGAGTTAGTGAGGATCACTTAAAACCATCTCTGAGAATGTTGCAGTCTTTGTACAGCATAAAACTTTATGAAATATGTCCAGTTCCAGCATGTAATTGCAGCTGATTACAGCCTGTTTTTGTTTTTTTTTTACAGTATACTTTTACAACATAAAATATAGTGCGGATAAGAGGATGACATGAGTGGATTGTCAGCAGGCTGGTACTAGCAGTCGATCTGGTGAGTTAAGACTACAGCATTGGCAAGGTGTTCCCATGCTCCAAAGCAAAGAAATAATTAGCAAACCATCCAGTACAGAAAACAAGACATCTCGTTTTAATTAAGTATAAAACTGAATAGAGTGGAAAGCTGCCAATAACAATGTTGTTTTAGTGAAGGACACAGTGATATCTGATTAAACCAGGTGATTCAAACTGAAAGGTGGGTGAGTGCTACCTAGTTTAAGGAAGGGAAGTACTCACAAAGAAACAAATCATAAGCCCCACTGATCCAACATTGCGTATCTTGCAGGTAGGGTGAGAGTTTTGTGTAGCGATGGGATTTGAGCATCTCTTTGAAGTCAAGTATATCATGGCTGCCCAGTACAGCCTCCTTCACATGTCCCTCCCCTCCTATGAGTGGAGGAGTGGGGATTACTGAGGGAGGAGGGGCTTTAGGGACATGTAAAGCAGCGTTTCAAGGGATTCAGGACTGCTTTACAGACTTTCTTGGCCCCGTGACCAGGCCCTCGTCTCCCTCTTAACTCCAGCCTCACTAATCAATCTCCTCTGCTGTCTTCACAGCAGAGAAAGATGTGAAGAGGGAGAGAGATGCAGAGGGGGCAGAGAGAAAGGGGAAAAAAAGCTCAGAGGAGGGAGTGAAGAGAAAGAAAAAGGTGAAAAGTCCGGGATTTGGTTTCAAACATGGAGCACTCGCACTCTCCCCCCTCTGTGGACGCCCCAGGCCCAGCTACTGAATATGCATGTACCGAGTACTGGAGGAGCTCAGAGCAATCGCAGACTCTCATTCCTCCTGCACTGAAGTTTAGCCCAGACCATCCCATAGAGAACTGGGCCCCCATGTTAGTGCTGTTTGACTAGTGCATAGTGCCTCCACTTAAAAAGCCAAGAGTTTTGTATTAGTATTCTTAAGAGATCTGTGTGGGGCACTGCTGGCTACAGAAATGGCAGAGCTGGATTTCTGATGTCACTGTTAACTGATAAGGGAGTTATCAGGACAAGCTGCAATTACTTTAAGAGATGGCGACATTAAAGGGTAAGTAGAAGTAAGAACAACAACAATTTGGCTTGCCACTGCTATTTTGGAAGGCCTGAGTGGTTTGAGCTTGAGGACTGGAAACAAACATAGAAATATTATGTGTGGAAAAATATTACCTTCTACAAATACACAGAGAATGCAGAATTTAGGTTTAATTTAGTAAATCCAAAAGTAGGATGATGTGCTGCCAAGTAAAATTGCCTACCCTAATCAGTAGGGAGAAATAGTGTGTGTCTGTCTTACGTAATTAGCAGCGCTGTCTGTCTCTTCGTCTTGAAGCACTGCCAGGACAAAGCAGAGGTACTCCTGTTGACTGATCAGGAGCTTGTTGTAGAAGCCATCGTACTGCTTCTCATCACCCAGTGTAAAGGTGGTTGGCAGGGAGTTTAACTTGGCTGCAATGTAAGGCTTTAAGGGATCCAGGTGACGCCTGAGTCTCAGGATCGGACCCTCACTTGACCTGAGCAGCTGGGGGAAGAAAGCAAAGAGTAAAGGTCACTTTTAAAAATAGCAATACACACAGAGCTCACATTTGACATCTACCAGCTTGTCAGAGATGCAGCACTAAACAAGAAGTTGCCATAGGATACAGGTATAAAGTCTCTATGTCCAATCTCTATGAAAAGCTAAATTATATGCAACAGTGCAGTTGAACTGTTGAATTTCATCCTCTGACATTCAAAACACCAAAACCTTTGCACTGATGGTATAAGTCCACGTCTAGTTCTGCCTCCATAAGAGATGATGATTCCACAGAGTTAAAATGCCCCTTGCACACTGATATAACAGCAAACAATGCAGCCAATCCACGAAGTGAGCAATTAGCGCTTGCTCCAGCACACAATCTCAGCATGACTGCCAGCCTGGTTAATAAATGAGCCGGGGCATACAGCACTGCGGCATTGTGTTTTCAGCAGCATTTTGTTTTCTGTCAGTGATGTCTCATGTGCTGCTCCAGATGTAGCTTTATTAAATCATTATGTTGGAGGGAGGAGACAATGGCCTGCTCGGTGTTTAATGACTCAGGGAGTCTCATTTCTTTCCCTCTCGGTCTCCTCCGTTATTCCTATAGGGAGCTTGAACAATACTGATTTAAACCAACGAGCCTGGTAGTTTACTTAAATTATGCAATTAATATTTAGGAATGCTATTTAGTTAAAATTCCCTCATTGTTGGACCTTTATCTAAAAAATAATAAAGGAGTCATGAATCTTTATCCTCATTTGCATATATTCTGTAAAGCTTTTGTGATACTTGCAAACCAAACCTATAAAGGTAGAGCAGTAATTTGTAAACACTGCTTTAAAAAGAACTACATAAATAAAGTTTAATTAGTTAACAACCATGCCAGTCGTCACACAAAATTAAGACTATCCTCTGTGCATGCAGACTGTTATATTCAACAGATGGGAAACTAACTGCAGACCTGGCATCCAATCAGGATGCCCCCACCTACCAGAGTGAGTCATTGTTTGAAGTCTCTCTGTCCAGCCATCTCTTCTTCATCAAACCCAGGAGGGTAGAGCTAATTAGCTCCAACCAGTGACTCTCTACCCAGTTAGAATAGAAGATGCCATTTGTGACCCCCTGACCTGGCACATTAGCCAATCAGCCACCGCCTGGCACTCACCTCATCCAGGTCCATCTCGTCTGGGTTCTTCCACCGCCGCGTTGACTGAGACACCGGCACCACCACGATGTAGTACCACCTGCCAAGAAAAGTAAAGCCTGTGTAAAGCCAGGACAACTGACACACATATACGCGCTGGGATCAAAGTGGGCCGAGTGCATTAATAATGCGGTCAACACATTCAGTCCCACTTTCCCTGCAAACATGTTCCGACCAACTCAAAAGTGGAGGGGCTGCAAAAGTGGGTCTGACCGAGGTTGAACAGCAGCAGATTGGCACTGCTTTCTTCAATTAATGGCTAATCACTATGAACATCTGCCACATAGACTGGAACAAACACTACCCCGGTGAGGAGAGAGCCTTCAGCTAATAGAGTTCCTCACAGGATTCTTAAGGTTAATAAGAGCAGCAATGTGACTGGCCTTGTATGTGTGTGTGTTCTGATACTGGTATCATTATAACGACTAAAATAGTAGGAAATGAAAGACATTAAAAAGGCATTTAGGGTCAAACTAAGAGGGTTGGTTAATGGATGAAGAAGCACATGTGGAAGTATAAAATAACTGTGTGTATTTTTTTCTTCTTCTTGCTGCCTTTGTTTTCTCCCTGGCTGCTTTTTCCCAGCTAAAACTTGCTTTCCCATGGCTGCAGTTTGTAGAATGAGCTGCTGCTGACAGTAAAAGCAAGTCTCCTTCTTTCCAGGCTTCACTTCTGTGATTCAACAGTCACTCAAGTCTGGGAGTTGGAGAAGACATGTATAACAAGACTCCTCACATCCCCTCTCACCTATACGCCCAAGTCTCATACCTCCCATCTCCAATCATCTGCACTTTGTCCATCAATCTGTGCTGGACCTTAGCCAGCCTGGACAGCCCTGTAATCTTTTTTTTACCAATCAACACTGTGCTCCCTCCTTACAAAGACAGATCTGTATGCGTATGCATCTGAAGGAAAGGCTTTACTTGCAACCCTGTTTTCAACAATTTGCGTCAAAAGATAAGAGACCTTGACTTGATGGTAAGTCTCAATTATCATCAGCTTCTGTGTAATAAAAGTGGTTGAAAGCAAAAGTTGTACTTGGTATTGATCAGATACAAGTGTGCTCTTCTGGGTTTTCTTGACGTCAAAAAAGTTGTTACGTTTCTGAGTTGCAAGTACATTAACAACCAACTGATACTTTTGGGGCAGACAACTCCTCATAATTTATTAACAGCCTTCATTTTAAACTATATATTTTTTGTAAATTGTCAGAGTTAACACTGGACTGGAATGAAAATGTTTTATGGAGTGAAACTGCAAAATGAAAATAATTCAGAAAGATTATTAATAAATACATTTGAATAATAGATTTTTTATGAAAAAGAAATGCACCAAAAACCTTTGAAATAAGTCTAGATAAAATACGAGTAAAGTAAGATTTGACTTTGATTTAATTATGTTTTAAGGTTTTGGTACTTTCCTTTCATATGATCCATTTAAGTATATTGTCAATAAATTAATGTAGATTATTTATTGTCTGTGTTTTAATAACATATGTTTTTCAGTTTTCACATTTATTTACTTTTAAACTGACACTGCGTTTTTTTTTCTTTATCCATGTTCTGGGACTAAAGTCAGTAACACCCACTCATTCATTACATAGCTGTTGGGTTTGTGCAGGCCTGGCTGACTCTGTACTGACCTGACAGGAGCAGTTGTTTGGACTTTAGGTAGGTTGATGGTCATCTTGCCACCATGAGCCTGGTGAGTGGTTGGTTTGGTTTTAATCAGGTCTGGGGCAGTACGAATGGACACCTGCTGCTGTAGACCTCCAGCAATGTTGCCTCTGCTTGTCAATACAAATGAGTAGTCTGTGTTGGGCTGCAGCTGCGTGATCAGTTTTCTCTTCAGGTTCCCCATGACCTCCACACTCTGCTGGTTATACAGGATCTGTAACAATGCATATGGGAGCAT
This sequence comes from Pseudomugil gertrudae, assembly GCA_037177535.1. Classification (NCBI taxonomy): domain Eukaryota; kingdom Metazoa; phylum Chordata; class Actinopteri; order Atheriniformes; family Pseudomugilidae; genus Pseudomugil; species Pseudomugil gertrudae. Next base: position 18,213,537 of record JBAMHV010000008.1, read on the forward strand.
ATGGTTGAAGATACACCACTCTTCTGTCTATTTGCTTATGACATACATAAAGTTGGAAAAACAACAAAAGCATTGATCTATGGGGGGTGCTTATCCCATCTGATGCCTCATCTCATATGATTCAATCACACCTGCCCATTGGTGCACATCCAATAGTTCTTCACATTTTAGATCTAATCCTCTTTAATGAAGAGCGAATTGATGCAATGTCATTATGACAGATTGCCTTATAAATGACTATTAAACCCAATTGTCTTATTTTATTTTTGTGAAAAAAGAGAAGAAACTTTAAATAATTCAATAGGAACTACATAAGCTATCAACATAACATGTAGCATCAGATTTAAGTAACAATGAAGATGACTGTCCATTGAATAACTAAACAAATATTACTCCTATTATATCTACAGTAGCCATGTTATTTTTATACAGATTTTTGTCCATAATGATTATTATTGCAGCTCTGGCTAGAATATTTCCATTTTGTTGGCACCCACCTTAAAAGGAAGCTGGGGTTTGTAGTTTGGTGGCAAATCCCAGGTAAGCAGGACAGATGTTTTTGTAACAGCTTTGACACCAAAGTTAAGGGTTGGAAAATCTGGAGGGGGGAAAATTTTGTGGTTAATAAATCAAGTAAGAGCTGTTGTACACTACAAAATGTACACAACAAAACCATTCAATTTCACACCACTTTAAAGCAAGTAGCCCCCTCTGTGCCAAATGTGAATATACAGTATCTTTTCAACCCAACTTGACAAGCAGTGGTGGGGTTCAAAGAACAGAAACAATCACATTCACGCCTGATTATAGATCACACAAAAATAGCCTTCTTCTCCCTAAGCCTGTTTCATGTGTTTCCATCCCATTCATAACAAGACACATGCAACAGGCTGAGATCTCTGTGATTACCAAGAAATGCTCATAACAAAAGGAATCGCAACTTGTGTCCAAAAATAAGCATCAAATGCATTAATAAATAAGAGATCTTATGTGTACAAGATCACAAAATGCATGGAAGGCACATGCTGGGTACGCTTTAGATTTGTGTGTAATGGGATGGAGGGATGAGGACGCGTGGTAATGTGACTGTAGCGCGTAATGAGATTAGCACTCTATAAATCAATAAACAGTGCTGCAATATACTGAGTGAAAGAGAAGAAAGACACGGCTGATGGAGACAGAGCCAGTTCTACAGTCTGAGACAGCAGCAAGCGATATGGAGCTCATGCAAGTGCTTAAGAACATTATGCTGATGGCAACAATGCAGTTACACCACGCATGGTGTAACTGTGTGTTTATTATGCATGTATTTAACCCTTATATCCTGTTTTCAAATCAAACATCCCTGTCATGTTTATATGTAAATGTTGGCTGTTCTACGACTTGTCCTACCGTTTGACATCGTCCTGCTCTGGATGCTGGGGCTCAGGGGTCCCCCCCCTTTGCTGGTAAAGGCCTGAACACGGATGTCATAGGTTGTGTCAGGGTTAAGCCCCAGGATAGTCATGTGAGTGTCAGCTGTGCGGTTGGTGCTGTTTTGGTGGCTGTTGATGTCCCGGTACACCACCAAGTAGTAAATGATCTTGCCATTCCTCTCTGCTAGCAGTGGGGGCTCCCAGGTCAGCTGGGTGCTGGACTGGGTCAGTCCCGTGACTTGTAAGTTGGTTGGATAACCTGAAGGCACATCTTCAGGAGTGCTGATCTCCTTCACGTAGGCCTCGCCAATGCCAGCACGGTTGCGGGCGCTGAGACGGAAGATGTAGGTGGCCCCTTTATGAGTACCGGTGACAGTGTAGTGGTCGTCTGTTTTTTTCAGCTCGCGTGTGGTGTACGTTTCCTCGTCAGTGCGCTTGTACTGGAGATGGTAGCCCATCAGCTCCCCAACCATTTCTTTGGGAGGTTGCCACTGGATCAGTGCTGTGTTGTCCATGGTGATGCTAATCATCATGGTGGGTTTGCCAGGAACTGGAAAAAAGATTGAAAAAGAGGGAGAGATGAACTGAAATGATATCCTTCTAAAAATCTAAAACACATTTTCAATTCTTGAAATTATGAGGATAAAACAAATTCTGTCTTTAATGTAGCTTTGTTAATACAATTTATACCATTTTTGGCTTTGGGAAGTAAAATCATCCTTTTATATGCTCTAAGAAGCAGCTTTTGTACCTAAATCTTAAAATACATGCCAATTATTGCTCCCATGGAGAACTCTGCAGACTACTGCTACCGGGAGACATGGCATTAAAACTATCCCGCAGACTGCGATGGACCTCAATTACTGGCAAGGATAGCATTCTAAGAAAAATGATTTATTATTGTTAATCAGAGTGCCAGTTCTAATCAGTGGGACACCTTGCAGAGAGTAAGAGGGGTCTGTCAGATCATGGTCCTGCATGTCAGATGCTTGGATAGTGAAAAGAGGGTTTTAAAATTCAACACACTGAGGTATTTAACTACATGTACAAAAGTCAGTTATACTTTTACAACAATACAAATTTCCCATCAGGCTTACCACATCCAAAATAGAAATAGTAATTTTATTCTTCATGCAGCGTACATTTTTCATTTTGATCAACCTTCATATTTCTATAGGCACAGTTGAATGAATCACACTTTAAAACTCTTCACTACAAACAGCCATCAGACAGGTTGGACTGAACAGACTGAAGGTTACATGGCTCATTCAAAAGATTAAGACTAAATTGAGAAAGTCTGGCCATTAAAACTAAGATGATAGTTCAGTCTTGAGGGAAGTCTTCTAATCCTATGGTACAGTTAAACCAGAGGTATTCACCTTTAAGCCTTGAAGATCATTCCACAGCACTCACTGTAAACAGACATTTACAATTCTTTGTTTTACATGAAAACTCTGATAAAAACCACCTCTGACCTGCTCCGGTTGTAGTGATGACTTTAGCTTTGCTACGAGCTCCGTCTCCTTTTGTGGTGTAAGCTGCTACAGTGACAGAGTAGGTGGTTTCAGACTGTAGTCCACCAATAATAGTCTCCTGTAAAATAGTAGAATTACAAGGTCAGATAGAAAAATGAGTCTGAGAGAAACCTCATTAGAGGTGAATAAAACAAAAAACAACCCCACTTCAAACAAGCCCCCTGAAAAACAAAATCACAGCACCAAAAGAAACCCTAACAAGATGAATACCCCACTTCTCCACCCGCTTATAATTTCTTGATCAGTTTGCCTGGAAACGAAACATTTACTGTTTTTAAAAGGACCAGAAACTTTTCTTGGTCAAGAAAAATTCCTGAGCCCAATTGTAAAGGCACACGCTGAACCCATTAACCAATAAACCAAATGAACCAGAACATCACCAGTGTGTCAGTGTTCATGCCTGCCGCATGGATAAGCATGAGATTAAACCCAGAGGAGCTTAAGATCATCACTAGCCTGCAGTCAGTTAAAATCCCACAATATAGGAAACTTCTGACAGTGGGGGGTGTTCAAACTCTTTTAAATAAATCCACAAGAAAAACAAACATTAGAATTTTGAATAATGAAATTAAATCCTTGGTTTTTCATCATCCTCTGGCTAAGTGTCCAAACAGCCTGCACAAAACACTGACACACTGAGGTGGTTAAACAAGTCAGTAACTAAGCGGTCAGGAACAAACAGACAGAAAAAAAAAACAATCCACCGAGGTAACACACTGTTATTGGTAACCTGCTGCAGAGCTGGCACTCACTTCACCAGACTGCATCGGTCTGAATAAAAACACACCCACACACTGGAATTAAACACTCTGAGCTTGAAAAAGCCCATATGCAAACAGACAAACACACGCACACATGCAGATTTTCATACTCACCACTAAATATATATATCCACACAAATACATATAAGTATGAAATCACACAGAAGTGTGCATGCATGTACAGACACACAGACCAAAAAGTGTGCATATAGGCACACACTCAATTATATTCACAGACATGAGCACACACTCAAGAACAAATGAAAGCCTGAGGCCTAAGCACACATGCTGGAGTTGTCTGTTTCTGTCTGGGGCCACTGAGAGGACAAATACACAGATGCCTACAAGCCTTCCTGCCGGAACTCCTCCCAAACGTCACACTTAGACTAATATATAGTTTTGCCCGATTGCTGTTTCTCCAGCTAACGAAGTTTTCCTTTCCTTAACACAGAAGAACATTTAACATTCTGTTCAAGAAAGCTTTTACAGAGCTTCTCTTTAAGGGATACTTGGTGCTCCCAGATAAATTTAGCACAAAACTGCTAAATTACTGGATCATAAAACCATTTTAGCTTTATGCAGGAAGTTTCATTAGTTTAATCATGCAAAATGGCTTTAACATTCTCAGCAACGGCAGCCTCTCTCTGAACTGGCAAAGTCCATTCAGGTCTACTAACACTTTTGAAACTCAGCAGAAAATAGAAACAGCAAAGCTTCAATGTCTTTCTTTAGAGCAAATGCTTAGAGCAGCGCCGAAGGGCATTAAACAGATTAAGTCAACTAGTTATAGAACTAGAATGTACTCTTCTCTATAAAACCTGTACAACACCTTCTTTACTAGAGCAGAAAAATGTGGAAACATAGTAAATATAATTGCATCTTTTAGCACACACAAAATAATTGACATTTCCTACATATATGATTTGCACAATAACTAAAATAAAAAAAGGCTCCAGAAAATATTATTCTCTATGGGACAGTGAGTCATGCTAATGTTTCAGCTGTAGACATCTGCTGTGGCTCGTCACACTACATTAGCTACCTGGCACACAGCATGATGACAAAAAATATAGATATGTGAGCAGATGACATCCTTTGATGCCATTTAGCTCCATGTCTGTCAGGTGTTAATCAATGCACTAAAAGCAGAGAGAGAGGAGACGAGCCTGATTCATGGAGCGTGGGTGTACCTTGAGGAATCTGTGCAACTAGATTCTCAAACTTGAGGTTATAGCATGAGTACAACAAGCTGTGTGCATCAGTCTGGCATAAATACAAACAATAAATAAAAAGTAGACATATAATATAAAGGTATTTGTGTATAAACAGATGGAAAATTATTTAAAACTCAAATATACAATAAATGTAAACTAAAATAGCTCACATAAATAGTCTCTTACTGTTTTTTAGCCCTAGACCTTTTGGATAAAGACTTCCTTGCCCCTGTTTGAATACTGAAGCAGCATTTGCTACTAAGGCAAGCTTTTATTGAATGTCTGACTATGAACAGTAAGTGGCTCTGCATTTATGGTTGTGCAATATGATGTCTAGAAGGTAATAAGCCATAACAAAGGGTTCCATGACAGCCATGGAGCAGAAAGCTGCCATCCAGGCAAATGAAAAGAACATGAAAGGCTGGTGGAAATCTCAGAGATGTGTGGAGCTGATAAAGCTCACAGCTCCTCCCTTCAGATAGACATGTCATCTAGAGTAGTGGGGGAGACAGCAGGTTAGGTGAGCCTGATTAATGTCAGCATCACACTGAGATAGTGACACACAGCCTCTGACTGTACTTTATGCTCAATAGTGGAAAGCAATTCATGCACACTGTAATGAAGGCCTCAGAATTGCACATACTCAGATGTAACTAGTTCTTCTTATGTAAAAAATAGTACTCTTCCACAGGTACACAATCCTAAGCTGAAATGTACAAACATAAATACAAACCTCCCGAAAAAAAACATCTTCTGGACACATGCTGTCTTCTGTGGTCATGATGAGGTTACAGTCTTTCATGAAGATTCACACTGAGTGAGTTACAAGCACGGCTTAACAGGAATAAATACACTCACAGACTTACACACCATCTCATAATCCAAAACACACAAGCACACACAGCACCCCCAAACTGCAGAGGGGAGAAGAACCTGCCCTGCAAGACAACCCAGCAGCACACATGAGGGTTACTCACATGCTCGGTGGATTCTTCAATATTCCACTGATGGGAGAGAAGACACGGGACACAGGGCGGGGGGAGAAATGAGTCAGAAATAACACAATAGGCTGGGAAAAAAAGCTCTTGTCTTTTTTTCACTGACAGATGATTGTAGGTGTCAAAAGAGTCATGCTTTAGAACAAAAAGAACTGCGATGGAAGGGATGGTGTAAAAAAGAAAGAAGACATTAAGGAAAGATGAGTGGCATAAAACAGATTGGGTAAATGAGTGCAGTTATTATTGTGGAATTTATTTCATACATGATGCACTGCCTTGTATCCTTTTTGCTTTTAAATCCAGTTAAATCCTGAGCACCTCTGTGATACAATGACTATCTCATCATGGACAAAAGTCATGCGCTATGCGGAAGCTACAAAGCATTTCCTCTTTCCTAACAGAAACTGAGGGAGGACCCTTTTCTCATTACATTTCAATATGTTTCCAAAATGTTCTCCTTGCTTGCTGTGCTTGGCCAAGTGATTCCTGGGGGAAGTGAAAGCCCATTTCTTGCCGCGGGGCTCCGTCAGCGCCGAGCATGAAATCCTATTACCAGTGCCGCTATGTTAGCCCTGTGACATCAAACCCCATTGATGCAGAACGCAACGGCTGGCGTTAACCAGCAACACGCTCCACTGTTCAGTCATTGGAGAGGAGAGCACTGATGGGTGGCCTGACTGACAACAGGCGGGAGAGATGACAATGCTCACACTGATGAGGAACAAAGTGGAGAAGAAAAAAGGGGGTTGTGAGGTTTTTTTATTGTTTTTTTTTTTTAAGGAGGGCTATGGTGATGGTAGACATTGTAGAAATGGAGGGCAGTGGCAAGCAATGAAGGAAGATTACAGGAGGATATGAAGGTTTTGGTAATACACAAATGGCATTAAATGATCTAGTATTTTTGTTATAGGGTCAGTACAGCCACTTTTATTACCTTACTCTAACTGTCCTGGTGATCTATCCACCAACAGTTGTGTTAATGGTTATTAATTTGAGCACATTAAACCCAAACTGCAATGTTAATTCCCCCTGGCATTGTAGTTTGGGGTTCATGTGCTTAAATTAATATCCATGCTACAAAAGCCCTGCAATGGACTGACAACCTGTCCAGGCTATGCCTTGCAAATATCTGGGATAGGCTCCAACTTCCTTGTGACCCTGAATTGGATTGAGAGGTATAGAAAAAGAATAAATAAATAAATAAGTTATTTTGGCTCTACAATAGCAAACATACATCACTGTTGAATATAACAATGGTCATAATAATAATACATACTGCTAATCTCAGGTGGTTGTTTAGTGCTGCAATATACTTGTGCATGCTAGTTAGATGAAGTAAACGCACAAAAGCAGAGGAGACTCAATTTGGAATGAACCGCCATTTAACATCAGTGCTTTTCCTATTTCAAGTCTAAATGTCTTTGCAATATAACTGTTCTTTTACAATATTGATAATACTTTCATTGATATTGAGATAGCCTTTGCTCATAAGGGTAAAAGGGTCGATAACATCACACTGTTAACATGGCCTCTGGTTTAAATTTAGCAGGGAAATGAGGGCGATGTGTGGGATCTATATAATGTAGACATAGTTGTTATCATCACAAGCGTTTTCTCATTCATTGCTGAGCTGAATTTTGTTGTTAGCAATATTTACAAATATATAGGTCAATAAAAATAACCTTCCAAATAAAAGTACAGATTTTATCTGATCAAATGCCATTCTTTTCATATTTCTGTTATCAAAAAATACATTTTTTTCTTCAGACATTTTCAGCGGTAAACAGATTTTTTATTTTAAGCCACCAGTCTGAAAGTTACTGCAGCAGACACACTTGGATGTGGTGCCTCTCTCCTTCATTATCAAGCTTTGTCTCCTGCTACTCCAGACTTTCACAAACAAAGTCAGTAAGCTTCACACACTAGTGAGTCATTGTTCACTGAAAGAGCTGGTGGTTATCATCAATTATTGAGTGCTGGCATATGAAAAAACAAAAGTAGCAAATTCTCCACCCTTTCCTGGTTGGATGGTCTGGATTTCCAAGCAGGGAAGTGAGGCATGAGCGAGAACTCAGCGAGGTCCCAGTTGAGACTTGCTGAAACACATTGTACATTAAGAAACTGCAGCCTCATGCACCCACGAAATAGCTGGGTACTAAAAAAAATGCCATTTAAAAACAGCTGCTGCTTAACTCTATGAGTAACAGTTTGTGATGTTCCTAATTGCTTAATTTGTTTGCTGCCAGTTCAACTCAACTGAACAGTGAGCAGATTAAGGTCCCTAAATTCCTATCTCAGCTTATTTCTTGTCTAGTTCAACTGCTTTTCTTTTCTGCTTAAACCCACAGGAGAATTATGAATGATCCTTCATTTATATTTCTAACACCAATGCATGCTGAAAACATATCATTGCAGATAAGATAAGCGTCGTTTGTGGAAACGGAGCAGAATAATTTGCAGGCGAGTGAATGCAAATGTGATGACATGGGCTGAGATGGGTGGCTATAAAAATGGGAACAAGGGGTGGGGTGGGGGGACTGTGGGGAAACGAGTGATGTGGAAGAGAAGGAGCTGTCATGATTGATGGAGTGAAACGAGTTGAGGTGCTTCTTTTCCCTCTTTTTTTCCAATTTCAATTCGACTCCAGTCTGGGGCAGCGAAGGCCGTAGAAGCAGCGAAGCATTACCTCGCTCACATAAACTACAAAAACGCATGAGTGGTCAAACCAAATGAACCTGGAAACTAGTGCTGAAGAGAGGGAAACTTGGCCAGAAAGGGAAATAAGTGCAGAGAATGTACAGGGACACAGACAGCGACTAATGGCTTTAAATACACTGTATTCTGCAAACTTTTATGGAAAAACGTGAGCCTGGAAGTTTTTTGTGAGTGCAGAGCGATGGAACAGACTGTGTGGTGGGGAGCTGCCAGCTGAGGTTTCGGCCACTTTTTCAGCAGAAGTGTGGTTGCAAAAGGGTCGATAACATCACACTGTTAACATGGCCTCTGGTTTAAATTTAGCAGGGAAATGAGGGCGATGTGTGGGATCCTGCTTGAAAAGAAAAGATGCGCTTAAACCGCCCACGCACAGGCGAGCTCTCTTAGCTCTTCCCCCAGCGTTTCAGCTAACCCTGAGAGCGGGTGAGAAGGAGCCAGAAACATAGACAAAGAGAAGTGGAAAGGCGATAGCGATTTTGACAGGATCTGCAATTCAATCAGCCGCCTTAGAATTGTGATTGAAGTTTAAGATGAGGTTTTGGTTTACGGAGTGTGACCTGGAAGATTTGGATTTTGCTTTCTCCCCTGGCAGGTTTACACTGCATCCGAATCAGGTGAAAGGCCTGGAATGGAGGCGATTTCACAACAACTAAGAAACATTTTTGAGAAACACTATGAGGTGTAACAAGAGAGAAGAAAATTGCTTTTACCTTTTACTCATCATCAATTACAGGTGTGTGTGTGATTTGCATCACTCTAACATGAGTCATGAACTCTTGCTGAGCAGCTAGAACGCCTCCTACGAGGTTGATCTGTGCAGTAAGCATGCTGGCTCATGTTATCTTTATTTTTTTCCCACTTGTTGTCGGGGTGCGTAAACGCAAAGATGTGCGAAAAAAGGAGGGATTGTTCTAGAACCAGTTAGGCGAGAAGGGATAAGGGACTGCTGGCTGACTGTGTGGTCTTTAATGACGTCCGGGCAAGTCCTTGCAGGTTGGCTACTCACCGAGGTTTCACAGAAATAATCTGTTGAGATGACTCAACCAAGGGTAACCGACCTGCACGCAACCTCTGGTAATTACTCAACCAACCTTCATCCAGTATAAGTATAAAAAGGAGGCCACTGCAGAAAAATAAGGGAGGTGAAAGGAAGGGAGAGGAGGAAAAGCATAGGCTTAGAGGAAATTCTAGGGTCTGCCAGGAAGGAGGCAGTGTGTTTGAAAGGTGTCCCGGACTCAAAACTGGAACATGAGAGCTATACGGAGTGCCAAATTACAGTGTGTCTTTGTATTTATTGTGTGAACATGCCACAAATGAGACATGGCAGTGAGTATTGTTTGCATAACAAGTAGGGTCATGTTTAGTTCAGATTTCGCAATGCAAAACAGAATCACGATGAGCATGTCGACATGAAGACAAAAACATGTCCAGGAGGACAAGCAGCCACCATGTTTTCTCCTTTAACAGACCAAACGGTGCTGTGCTGGCTGTCAAAGACTCCCGACACAGTCAGATAACAATGAACTGTCAGCAGCAGCTCCCAGAAAGCACTGCTGTAAAACAAAGAGTGTGTTGTGTGAGAGCTGAGGGCTCACTCTTTGACCAGGTGTAGAGACATGCCCAGGCTGAATTGTACCACCAAAAGATATCAGTCACATTTACTGTGGCCCATCTCCGGTCAAACCTCCTCTCACACTCCAAAAATTGCATTGGTAGTCTGAGATCTCCATGAAATACAACTGGAATCCACTTTAGCACTCCAGCTTATTATTAGTAAGGAGGGACCAGACTGAATGCACCATATCAAATAATTCATCTACTGGCCTGCTGGTGTTGTTTTTCTAAATGAGTTCATTGTTCCACACAGTGGTATCACAACTGTCATAGCTAGGGAACTGAACCCACTCAGTTGTCCACTTAAGTTTTGTTTATATACCTCTGAAGAAACTGGAAACATGAATAAACATTCAGCTTTTGCTGCAAATTATTCTGTCAGCTCTCATTGTATTTACTATTTGTTAAAAATGCTAATAGTTCTCGAAAATGTTTGTGTTGCTCCAGGTTTGAAAAGTCAAAGGAAGCTTATGTTGCTCCAGGTATTGGGCTGACAATGCTGTTACTGTTTATTAACAAACAGCTCAGAGACACATGCGAGATTCATGTGAGAACACTTTCTTGCTCAAATTACATGCTTTTATTACAGGCCATTGAGGGTGAGAGTGAATACCTGCTAGTCTCAGCAAACAATCAGAGGATGATTTTTAAGCTGGTCTCTTTTCTTTCAAAAGACAGGAAAAGGTGAGAGTTGGGTTTTCTAGATTTAGAGAAATTCATGAATCTTTGAGTCCCTCTTAAGGATTACAATCTCATCTATCTCACGGTGTTGCACAGCTTTGGGCAATTCTGTGCAGCCTGCATTAATGTGGGAAGGGTGGTGTTAGGAAAATAATTCTAACTCAGAAACATGGTAACAAGGCAGTGCATATGTATTACTGCTAAAACCGCAGAGAGAGGTGCATTGATTCCACTAAGCCACATCCTGATGCAGCACACAAAAAATATCTAATAGCTATTACTGTAGAATTTAAGTGGATTTTGTTCTGACAGCTAATCCAAAGCTGTGGGAGCAGCATACCAATTTAGAGTCAAATGTCACATGTGGCAAAAGATTAAAAAAGAGGGGTGTGTAGATTCTGCAGTCTACATTGAAAACAGTTCTGGATGAAATGAAGTGTTAACTAAGACAATGGAAGAGAATTGGGGGATAGCTGGGGACAGAACTGGGGGAGTGTGCTTTAGATAGCCACAGTTTTGGCAGTAAAAAGAGACAAAGAAAGACTACAAGAGTGAGACATCAGCTTGTACCTGAGCCTCTGGCAAAGCAATGTCCATAATGTTTGGTTGGCCGCGTGGTTCACCGTTTTCAAGTCGAGAGAAGATGACTTGATAGCCTCTAATTTGGCCGTGTTGCTTCGTCTGCAGCGGAGGCTTCCAGGTGACTCGGATGGCTGTGGAATTTATGGCCTCAACCTCCAGCTTCCTGGGGGGTGCTCCCGGCACTGGAAATCAGACAAGGAGAGCAGGCAGAATGGGAAAGAAATGAGCCAATGAAGACAGAGACAGCAATAAATAAGGGGAAGAGAGAGTAAAGAGTCAAAATATGCCGAGGGTGATCTTCCACAGTTTACTGATGAGAAGTAAAAAGCTCTTCAAAATAACTTTACAGAGGCCACTGATACCATAACGGGCCATGAATCAAATAATCTCCACTCAACTTTAGATGTTTCTGAAAGTACTGTGTCCCCAGAACACCCTGCACACTACAACATGCAGTCTAGTCATGTCTGTTATGCCCTTAATTCCAGTATGAAATTAGCTGTGTTGCAGCAAACTTCAAACACATTAATTATAGAGACTCTCTCTTAGGAGAAGCCGCCCTCTATCACACTGCAAACAAAACGAGGAATGAGTGAAAGAGGAGGAAAGAGTGAAAGAAGAGGGAGATCTGCTCCACTTCTGTTCCTTACACCAGGAAAAAAAGAGATGAAAGCATTCACACAGTGGAAGCAGAGGAAAGTGACACAGATCTGAAACCTTAACCTGCCATTGATGCAAAGCATTAGAACTACAAAGGACAAAATGGAGGGAGGAACAAAAGAGGTCGACAGTGATCCCAATCAGCCATTACTGCCACCTCATTTTCTTATAATTTGTCAGTAAGACAAAGAAAATTGGGCTGTAGAAGTGGGAAAAGGATAAAGGGAAGTAGAGGCAGGCTGCTGCAAGTGACAAACATAGAATGAGTCTGAGAAGGTTCTGCTTCAAGGGAGGCATGGACCTACCATCCTCTTTGGTTCTCATCCTCACCGGGGAACTCTCAGGGCCTGGGCCTACATCAGTGTGGGCCCTCACCCACACCTGATACTCTGTCCACTTCTCCAGGCCTTCCAGCACATAGCTGGTGGCATCTGCCCCGATGTCACCCTTATCATGCCGCTCCGTGTCCTCTCCAGTTAGGGCCTGGTAGCTGACCGTGTAGCGCACAATGGCGCCGTGGCGGCTATCAGCCGGCGGTGCCACCCAACTCACCTTGAGGCTGGTGGAGCTGGGGCTGATCACATGTACTTCCTGAGGGGGTGCAGATGGGGCTGTAGGGGAGGAGGGGTGGGGGAGGGGTGGGGGCAAAACCACACGAAGGAAGGGCACGGATCAAGCAAACAAACAAAAAAAAACTCAAATATAAATAAAAACATGGAAAAAATAAGGAAGCTTTTTGCACTGTGGTCAATATTTATGATAAAATATGTATTATTATAAAACTAATCAAATTTCAATTATTAATATTATTATGGGCTTGCTCAGCCTGCCAAAAAAACTAATAGAAAAAATGCTAGATAGAACATGAAATTTGGATTTTTTGTTTCTTTCTTGAATAAAAAAAAGCTTCCATATGAAAAAGGATGCTACCTCCAGACTGAGAGATTGGATGCACAAACACATTACTAGACCACTGCTGAAGCTGTGTTTGTCGCTACTTTTATGCATAAAGCCATGAAACTGCAGGGTGGGGTGGACAGAATATAAGCTATGCCAAATTTTTACAAGGCAGCATTTTTATGAAGACATAATTTGTCCCTAACTGCCCTCTGTGCTGCCTCTTGCTGTAAGCAGAAGGAGCAGTAAACTGACCACAGACGTGTGAGCTTGTGAACAAGCGCTTGAGAGTGTTGACTGGTGTTAACACATTGATGCAGAAGCTCTGGGCTTTGTTATGGTGCTTGGCTTCAGCTGAGATGAGGCACTTACATAAACAGCCTTAATTTTATGATCAATACTGCCTAAGAATATTCCAGACCCCATCAACATCTGGTTTGAAGCATGTGCCATTAAAACAGCATTTCCATCAACAGATGGAAAGTAAATCTTAAATATTCAGATTCAATGCACACAACACAACCCAGATTGACTACAACTTAACAAGCTATACAGTTTTAGTGTTAAAAATGCTGCCTAAAAATTATTCTTTAATTTAATCTCTACACATTATGTTATAATGACCACATCATTTGTAAGTATGCTGTAATGTGTGCAAATAACATGTCTATGGAGCTGAATATCAGTGACTACACTTAATGATTACTTAAATAGGTAATATGTAATTATTTACAGCAGCTGCAGTATAAATAAATCAAAGCTCTCAAGTCTAGAGGTAAAAAAAAAGACAGCCAACTATTTTAAAATGGTAGACAAAAGTAAAACTGAAAATATCAACAGAATTCACAAATACTATGCACCTAACATAATCACAAATGTGTTTGGCTCCACAAAAAAACTTCTAAAAGAGAATGAAATGAGCCGAGGAAAAGAAACTAGAAACAAGGTGTTCTTTTACAGCATGCACAGGAAATGTATTATTTTAATGAGCAGAGCAATGAACAGTGAGTTCAGATATGAACGTAACAAACAAATGTCAGAAAAGAAATTCCACATTTACGCTGCATAGGGCTTGAGATAAAGAGATGCGAGGTGGTGCCTGATGCCCGAGGGAGTGGACAGAAAACTACAAACACTCCAGAACACTTTAATCATGGGGAGAAAAAAAAGGTGCCAAAAAGGTTGTTAAGATTTGTAGGATAAATCTGGACTTTAGTTCCTGATGAAAACTTGATACTTTAAAGCAAAACCGTTAAAAAGTCTGTGGCAGACAAGGCAACAATAATGAAGAGTCATAAGACTTTATTCAAATTGACAGAAAACCTGCTGTTGACTAATGTACAAAGCACAAAGAGAAACCTGGGTTCATTTTATTTTCCAAATGAGGTAACAGCTGATGGCAGACCTGATCCACATAAATTCAGAGCTTACTACATCAGTGAGTGAAATCCAAGCTGATTGGATAGTGCAATGCAACAGCGACAAAGTTGCTCATTTTTAAACTTTCTGTGCATAACTTCGTGGACAAGCAAAGATTTTACATGCACAAATGTCGCCTGCTTCGGCTGGACAGAAGCAGCGAGTTTCACCTCATCGCGCACGTTCCATAAGGAAAGAAATAGTGAAGGAGTGATGTTATGTTGTGTTGCTTTAATATATACTCAACTCCAAAGATGCAATCTCACCTTCAGTTAGAGCTGGGAAAGATCTAATCCAATATCAGTATTGAGATGTGTAACAGATTGTTTATAAATCAAATGTTGGACTTAATTCATATATAGTTATACATTAACAAATAATAGTTCATATATAGAACAAGACCCTGTGGTCTGATGTTGTCACTGATTAGAAAAGGCCTATTCTATTAGACTTGCAATCTCCGTTGTGAATTCGCTGCCAGAGAAAGGCAGTCTGTTTGCAAAATAGTGAGCAGAACAAGCTCAGTGTGTCCTTATTCTGTATTTTCGTGTAGAAACAGAGCAAACTTGTTTAGTGTGAGCCAAATAGGGATGGAAGTTGTGTTGCATTATTAACAACCAAGAAGAAAACTCCACGCAGGAGACACTCGCTAATGCTTTACACAGGCCAACCAACTTCACCATAATAGCACCAAGGCTAAAAGGGTCACAAAAAAAGTTTCTCTATTTCGCCATACTCCTGAATCAACCACTGAATGTAGAGGAGAATTTAGCAAATGCTGAAAAACCTAAAGTTGACATAGGCTTAATTTACCCTCCAGGAATAAGACACACTGCTGCCTCCAACATGAGTGTTCTTAAAACTAGGTGAACCCTGCTGGTTTACATAATCCATAGTGCCCACTGTTTATTCTTTATATTATTCATGTTTTATTGGTATTTAGTCATTAAATTGTTTGCCTTTTCCTCTTGCTGCTGTAGCCAGGTCATTTTCGAACTGTGACAGTAAATAAAGGATGGGTTTATCTTAATTTTATAATTGAAGTGAAAGAAACATGGTATTGGATTGTATTAATATTGGCAGATAACTAGGTACTATATTCTGATCTGGATCCAAAAAAGGAGTGGATGGATGAATCTCTATCTTCAACTTTACCTTGTGTTGTTATTGTACTATTGTAAAATCTGCAACCCATCCACATTAATGAAAACTTAAAGAAATATGTGATCATAAACTCTACCTTCACTTTAAGATTTTCAGCATTTTTCAGCAGTATATCTTTTTCTGTTCAATCATAGATCAGGCATCATGCACTCTTATCAAGCCCTTTGCTGAGTCGTGGAGTCTATATACGGCAGGAAAATATAAATACATTTAAGTTCTGTTCATTGCTCTTAGTCTCTAAAACATACCAAACATTTAAATTCAGCACAACTAAATGTCACGCTCACCCTCTGTTTGTTTATCTCAGAACCTTCCCAAGGCGCTTATGCACATCCTACTAATACATAAAATCTTAATACTTTTTAACAAGATTAGTGTCTCCAGCTGACAGGATGCACAAAGACATAGACTCATAACCACCAATGCTCTCAATTAAAAGTGTTTTTCACTTGTGAGAGGTGGTATTTCATTTATGCTATCTGTCCCAATGAGACAATTTGTTTTTTAAATATCTACATACTCACTTTCTTTGTTAAGAGCCATTAGATCCTTTTACTAAATAAGCACAAACAAAGAGGGCAGACTATAACGATTACATACAATGTAATGTTAGGGCTCGAGTAAATATAATGTTAGAGTCTGAATGTGTGCACTGGTGCAAATGAACACAAATCAGATGCCTCTAATTAGCGTTACTTCTGTGATTCATTTTTATTAATCATCAAATTTTGAGCACAGTCCAAAATCAAACATGTCTGCTGTCGAGTTTGTGTGTTCTCTGCAAGCCGGTGCCTGTGCTCAGCTAAAAATCTTTTGTGCTAGAACAGGTCTTTATAAAGATTCTTTGCAACCTGGTACAATTACAGTAAATAATTATCTGAATTACCTTGTTGCTTTTGCTCAAGAATCATAAGCTCCCTGGTGTACTGTATGTTATGCATGCATTGTGGCCCCATGGCAAAAAGCAGGGGGAAAAATAAGAGACTGATGTGACATTTTGAGTGCTGGCACAGTAAAAACCCATAATAATATGAGGTGAAACAACAAAACACAACACACAGATGGGGGAACATGGCACATTAAACGTACCTCTGACGCGTTGCCTGCCCTCAGATAGACGGACAGGAGGGTTAGTGTTGGTGACAAGGGGGGAGTGGCGGAAACGAGAAGCTGACCAGGATGGCTGCACTGTCAGCACTTTATGTTGTGCTGAAATTAACTTGACATTCACGTTGCTTGCACTCTCTGATTTAAGCTATACAAAACTCATCTTTTGCATTACGCACCGAACAGAATGATCTAAACCTGCTTCGCCTGGCTGCTGGGGGACTTTTTAAAATCACTGGTTAGTGGATAACAAGCAGACAAAGCCGACAAGAGACAGACAGCATGGGGGGAGAAAAACTTGTGTACTTACTGGACTGAGCGGTACGTGCCTCGATGGGTTGGGTGTACACACCTAGACCCATTTCAGAACGGGCAGCCAGGGAGAAATGGTACATGGTATCAGGCTTTAAACTCTCCACAGCGTAAGAGCCTGCTGGGTTGAACGTGACGTGTTTCTGGAGGGTAGACAATGAAAAAGGAAAAAGGAATATAAACAGACTCCAATGTGCAAGCCTGTTCATATGCTGCATTGCTTTGTTATGACAACATTATTTAATCTCCCACTAAAATCTTTCACATCATAAATGCAGCAAAGAGCATGGAGCCCAACACAAGAGCAGTTTGTTTTTCCAAAAACTATAGTATTTGCCCTCAACTGGTGTTCAACAGAACCAAATGAATGGCATCAAAAGAATCAATCAACTGCGCTGTGTTTCTACAATAAATTCTTCTCATCAGCTGGAGACATGACTGCATTACCACAATAACACAGTCTCAGCTAAATTTCTCACTCAGAAAAATTGCGTCATAAATAGGAGTTTTATTCATCCATAGTTTAGCAATCAAAGACGAGAGAAACTCAGTAGCACCCAGACAGATGCTGTGATGCTGTGTAAGAGAGTCTCCGTAGTCATAAAATACTTATAATTCCTTGTTGGTATTCAAACCTTGTTATCTGAGCCAGCCTCCCAGTACTGCAGCTCATACTTGGTGATGGGATCCTGCACTGGCCACAACCAAGTGAGTACAATGCGCGTGTCCAGCTCAGCTTCAGCCTCAAAGCTAGATGGCTGGGCAGGGACTGGAATGAGGCAAATGAGGGCACAAGTTAAAGAATAGAAAGAACAAAAAGGATCATTTGTCATGCGTTTACCACACTGCAATACAGTAATCTGATCAAATTCCTCCAACGGCTATGCATTCCTGATGTTTACACACATGAACAACCCCTGAGAGCCACACACAGTGACTGACTGCTTACCTCCCTGCTGTGTTTTGACTTGCAGGATGTCAGAGGGTGGCCCGTCACCCACCGAGGTGAAGCCCAGCACCCTGAGGCTGTAGGTGATATCAGGAATCAGCCCTGAGATGGTTGTCAGGCTGCTATCATCTGTGTTGTGTTTCTGCCAGGCACTAAGTGGAGCCATCATGTCAGAGCTGTAGTAGACCCGGTACCCCCTGATTTGCCCATTGGGCTCATCTGGTGGCGCCCACTGGACCAGCATCGTGCTGGCACTCAGCATGCGTGCTTGAACGTGCAGTGGTGGTGAGGAGGGAGCTTGTTCACCAGTGCGTGTCTCCACAGGATCGCTGGGAGGCCCGCGGCCGATGTTGTTGACAGCCATGACACGAAACTCATACTCTGAGTATGGACTGAGTCCACCGATGCTGTAACGTGTGGTAGCTACACGCTCCACTTCCTGGTAGCCGTTGTCTGAAGACTTGGCTCTGTATTGGATCATGTAGTAGGATACTTGGTCAGGGTTCCCAGAGTCCCATGTGAGAGTTACGCTGGTGGCTGTGGTCTCAGTCACAGTGACTGAGGTGGGGGGCTTTGGTAAGGCTGAGGGAAAGAAAAAACTCATTTGATACTAAGCAACAACTCTCACAATGTAGACACAACATAGTAAAGGAAAAAAGTGAAGGAAAGATGTGACACATCAGGTAATTTTACATTTTATAGCTCATGACAAACGGTGACTGTTTCATGAGCTTTTCCTTATAAAACTGTCAGCTGCAATTATCCTAAAATGGAGAGAAAGCAAAGACCAAAGACCCAATTTTGTGTTTAATAACTGGTCTGGTTGTTTCTGACTATCAAAGAAAATTGCAAAAGTCATTAATGCTGCTGCACATGCAAAGCAAACAAAAAGGTCTGCATTGAGGCTTCTTAAGGGAAAGAGGTCTGTGTTGTTGTGGTCCCTCTAATGACTGTGACATTTTGTGTATCGATCAGCTGAGTGGAAAGTGAAATCAATAGAGACAAATACTGATACAAGAGGCTGTGATAGGTAGACAACATAGACTCAGAGTAGAGTACACAGCTGGATGTAGTAACAGGAAGACAAAATGTACAAGTTCTAACTTACAGCCATTAACATCAAGACCACAAAACATGATAATCTTTTATTTATATTTCTAGGTGTCACTAAACACCTAAAACCTGCTGGGATATACACATATTTCAAGGGCAATTAAAAGGGTGGATGATTTAGCTTTTGAATATTCAAAAGTATACAAATGAATCCAAGGACTCATAAGGCCAACAGACTAAAGAACAAGTCTGAACACTTGAGAAAAATGGCCCTTACCTTTAACAGTAACCTGCGCTGTCGCTTCTACTATACCAAGAGAAGATATCCCTACGCAGGTGTAGTTGGCTGACTCCCTGATGTTGGTAACTTCCAACACATTGCGTCCCATTGGCATTTCTTCCTCCTGGGTGAGATCCTTTCCACCCATCATCCACTTTACATAGGGCATTGGCGAGCCCACTGCTACGCAGGTCAGGTTGACGCTACCGCCTGGCATCACTTCTTGGTTGCTGGGTGGAATGGAAAACCTTGGTGCGACTCTTCGTACTGATAAGATCCAAGTTAAAAAGAAAAAAAGAGAGTCAACAGATAGGACATGAGGCGAGTATAATGCTTTTGTATTTCCTGACTGGTCTTTCTCCATGATGAAATGCAAGGATAAAGCTAATAAACTATATGACAAGCTGATCACTTTTGTCCAAACGTACAGATGAGCACAATGGGAATAAAAGGGCTGTGCCAAAATTATTTTGGAAATTCACAAGAAATCTTTGAGCAAGTGTCTTATCTCCTTGCCTATAAAAGGACATGCAACCAGAAATAGCCCTGATTTTGCTATGTGTGGACCTGCTTTGTCAAAGTGTCAAATGATGGGTAGAGTTGCATCACTGAGGGACCCTGTGGAGATGCCATTGTCTGATTTCTCTGCCCGCTCCTTCTCTTTCTGGTTCCTTCTGCTCAGTCTGCCTTTCTCCATCTCTGTCTCTCTCAGTCTTTGTGCAGTTCTGATATGCAGATAGGCTGACATTAAAAAGAGGTTCCCATGGAGACAAGAAGGGTCCGTTGACGTCGCCTGGGACAAGGCAAACACCAGCTCAGAGGCTTCATGCCATACTGAAAAGCCAGGCTGGAATAAACAGGCAGCCAACATTTACATATAATTTGTTTTCTGCCTATATGAGAACACAGAGAAAGTGCATTCCATATATACACATTTCTAGTAACCTTTTGTCAACAAAGTTATGCTTTTTGACATGCTAAAGTGAACCTGACCTACCTGTATGCATTCAGCAGTGTCACATCTGTTAAATTTAGGAAAAGTTGCCAAAGTATACTTAAGATGGCATATCTGTGACTTCTTTACCCAAAGCCAAACCAAACATTTAGCTCCCCACTGAGGGACCCATTATCTTTATTCTTTTGTAGCTGTTTGTATATCTTCAAGACACCACAGCAAGAAACCATCTCTGCAGAATTCCTGCTGCCTTTTCCCCCTAATGCACTCCAACACCCCTGTGTCTCTCTGGAAAATAAATAAATAAATGAAAAAAGCCCTTGACTGTAATTGCTCTTACGCACCGATCTACATGAAAATGGATTTTCAAATATGAGTCTCCCTCCAACCCATCCCTTCACCCCCACCCCTTCACCCTCCCTTCCCCGATCTAATTTGAACCGGAACGTCGTTACAGCCATGCTTGTTATTCCCCTCATTATGTGGTGAAATGGAAAAACACAAAAGCACCTTTTGAGATTCCAGTCAGGAAAAAAGCTGGTTCTCTGGACTGCGCTATAATAAGGGGGACCAGGTTCACATTCATCTGAGTTTTCACATAATAATCGAGGTGCTGTGTATAGACTTTCTGCCATTTTAATCAATACACTCATGTGGGTTGAATCTACTTGGCTCAGTATCAAAACAATTAATATTCTAAGTTTGAGTTTCCAAAAAAAAAAAAACTAATGTTTTAGGGGTTTTTTTGTTTGTTATTTAAATTTGGCCTTGTGAGTTTCTTTTACACATTTTCTGGGATAATGCTAGGACCAGGTCAGCCAAGCATTTGGGCAGAGTAAAAATAATTGTCCAGTTATAATGATACATATTTTTCAAATGGGTTTCTGAAACTGAAACACCACAGGGCTTCCATGCAAAAATCAAGAGAAAACATACATTAAATGCAAGAAGAAAAACACAACTATCGGATCTCTGAGGTTCCTATGGATATGGGTGATTTTTACATGTAAAGACAAGACAGGCTGAGATGTGTTAGCAGCCTGGGAACAAGAATGGGGTGTCATATTCTAGCAGAGCATCCACACGAGCTGAGGACAGATATGGGATGGGATAGGAAGCATGAGTACACTTGCTGGGGAGGGGATACAGGGAGAACTTTGTCCAGTTCTCTCACAAAATTAACCTAACATCTGCCTATCCATGTGAGTACTGCACAACACACTTCCCATGAGGACTTTAAGGAACATTTTGCACTCATGTTGGCGTCCACCTGTGTCAAACATTCTTCAGTTGGAGTTATTTTTCACAACGTATGTGTATGAAAAAGCAAACCAGACAGAAGCGGCACTAATATAAACCTTTAGGCTCAAAGTAGCTGTTATTCTTTCATGATTCCATAGACTTAACAGTGCTAAGAGCAGTCTGTCAATGGGGGCTGTGTATATTGAACACTTAATGTTGTGAATAATTCATGGCATGCGGTTAAGTTTGGAGAGGTGCTGTGGAACAAAATGACTAGAGGGCAGGTAATTGTTATCGATTCCCCCGGAGCCTCTCTCCTGTCGAGAGCGGCTTGGAGAGATGGGCTCCGGGACTCTATCAAAACCACAAAATAAGCCCTGTCTCCACTCTGCCCGCCTGCTTGCTGGATACCTATAAATTTAACTGCCTTGACAAACTGCCCAAGGATAGCTGAACCTGTTCAGTCAATCAATATCTGGCAAAAACTGGCAAAGAATCAGCAGGCTCCAGGGCTTTCTGGCAAGTAGCAGAGGGCTACCATGATGGCCGATCATCTCCTTGTCAAAATTCTGCCAAGTCAATCTTAAATATTCTACAGGTCAGCGTTTTGCGTTGCAGAGTTGTGCAAAAGGTACACGCAAAGGGATCCTTTCCAAAGGGTTCATTTTTCTACGGACAAAGTGACTGCTAAAATTCATTAACTTGAACAGAGTTCAGTCTGATACTTAGATCGATGACCAGAAGTCATAAAACCTGTCATTAACTTGTTAATGATTATGTGCAAGAATGCAGTCTAAGTATGTCATCTGCTCTTTTTTAATTAACAGCATGTGCATTTCTTTAAAAAAGAAGAGCCAGATTATATCCTGTTTTAACCTGCAGGGCTTTTAGCCACGTCATTCGGGGACTGGTGGATGTTTTGTCATCTCATTAGGCTAACATGTGCCTGTTACAACCTCGTGTCTCTGGTTAGAGGCTGCCCATGGTGGTAAACCAGACATAATCTCCTGAGAATGGCTTCATCGGCTCTGATACCCATGTTCCTCAGTGGGAGAGCAGAGATATTGCTGCCTAAACTTCTGACAAATCCTGTTGCCACCTGAATACGCAAGTAATCCATCACACACACCTCTGATGGGCCTACAGAGGCGGACAGAACGTCTAAGGGTGAAAACATCTATTGGTTTTTTGGTAGATGCAGTTGACTGGAACAATAAGGGAGGGGTGAGTAAAAATACACAGCAACATAACACAACAGCTATCTAATAATGACTTAAGCTAAGTGCTTTGTGTCACCTTTATATGTTTTGGCAAGACTAATCGAAACATTGTTTGGGGGAGTGGCATGGGAAGGCATGCAAGAACTATTTAGGGAATCATGCAAACAAATAGACAACACTACACAACTACACTGCAAAGGATTAAGGAGAGCTATTATTAATATATTTGTTCCTAGGGGTTGGCTCTTGGTATCTTCACCAGACATGTGGAGGCAGTGGTTGACCCCACCTTAAAAAAAAAGTCTCAAAATGGAAGCGAGGAAGCTAAGGGACAGAAAGTGAAAATGACCAACCTTCACGCTGATCTGTTTGCGGGTGAAGTGATTTGATGGAGGTGAGCAATGGGATGAAAAGACAGAAAGTGAAGAGGAAGACAGTGAAACAGACAGATGTTTTTGCAGACACAGTGGAAGTTAGTGACATGGTGCAGAGCAGCAGCTTGATGCTCAGATATCACAACAAGGAGAGAAACCAACTTTTAATAAAGGTTTAAACTTCTCATTATCTTCTTTTCCCCTTTTCAATATTCAATATACAACTATGTATTATAAACTAATACATTTAGCTTGGCTTTTATGATCAGTTTTTGTTTAAACAATCTGTGCTAGTCATATTTTGTTTTCTTTAAGAGTTTCTAAAAACCATTCCCTGAGTCTGCCCTAAATTTTTCTATTTATACATCTGACCTGAAATGATCACTTTGCAAGTTCCCCTCCTTGATGTACAGACATACACATAAAACAGCATGATGATATGTTGATATAAAAAAAGCCCAGCTGCAGCACTTTATCCTCAGTGACATATTGACATGTCACATGGATATATGAAAGAGTGCCAGCAGACAGAAGCTGACATCCTCCTCCGTTGTGGGATAAGCACTTGACAAATGAGCGCTCATGCACAATCACAGCACGCTCGTGCCTCTGCCCACGTTGATGGAGTCCTCCTTTAGAGGAGGGTCGCTGAGAGTGACCCACGGTCCCACACCTACAAACACGGCCGCAGTCTTAATGGATGACAAGTGGAAGGACATACAGTTATTAGATACCCAGATGGTGAAAAAGGAAAACAATCCATGAGCACAAACCACCTCCTCCTGCTTTACTTTCATCCTCCCCCCCACCTACACAGAAATATAAGGACATCACTCTCTGGTGGCTCTAAAATGTCAAGACAAGGATGGTGATGGTAATGCTGGCAGCATGTTTGTGTACCTGCAAACAGGAATTATATGAAGTGGCAACAGTGAGTGGAATATGGAAAAAAGGTGAATAAAAAGAATCACACACCTTTGTAGATTTAAAAACACCAACAAATAACAAGTACATTGAAGCCTGACAGGTGACTGTGGTTAGTGAAGAATTCCCCTGCTTTTCTCATGATGCTTCTTTCATGTCATCTTCAAATAACACCAAATTTATTGGATTTTTCAAGACTACCAATTAGTGCTCTACCCAGGGAGGGTGTTTTTAAAAGGTGATAAATTTAATTATATAATAAATGCTTATATTTACAAAAACTTTGTATTAAACTTTGATTTGTTTTCAGCAATAAACCATTATACACTGTATTCTACATCACATTGCATTCAAAGTAATTATAACCAAGCATAGTTTCAACATTTTACTAGAGGAATCTGAACATTTTTGCAACTTCTGTGAAAATAACTTATGAGTAGACTAAAAGAAAAAGAGGAAAATCAAACAGCCATGTCAGAGGCCACTTGTCTTGAGCTGCTCATGTTTTAAACCCAATCTAGCTGTGAAGAGATAGCTCAGCTCGAGTCTTGTCTTCTCGTCTGTGCAATAGTAACAAAGACAGAGAAAACATGGCTGGAGCCTTTGTTCTCCATTCCAATCAAGTACACTTTTAAAAGGTTACGGTTGGTTTGATTTCTATCTCCCCACTGTTGTGGTGAAGCTGGTGGAAAAAAGTTAGTATTAGGGCCAGTGGGCTGACAGCTACCTAGGTGGTGTTACAGACTGTAGCAGGCCCTCCAGGCTCTGGCTGGCGCCACGCCACACAGCTACTGTAATTACCTTTGAGGGGGAAAAAAGCCTGTGTCTGCACCTGTGACAGACATGTCCTGATTAATGGAAGAGATTTACATCCTGTCGTCGCCTCTGCTTTTTGGCTGACAGTCCCCACCCCTATCCTCCCACCCCCAGTAAGATTGAAGATATAAACTTTCTGTTTAATCTGTTGATGAGCTTTGACTATAATCCTCGAGCATGTTTCTACCTTTAGAAGGGAGTTTTGTGAGTTGCAATAAAATGTATGTTGCTTTACAGGCTACAGGGGGGGGAAAGGTAGGAATGAATCTGAAAGAAAGAATTGTGTTCAACAACTACACTTCATTTTACATCTGCTAAGCATTAGGATATGGGAAATAGTGAACATTCATATAGTTATTTTTTCTTGATGAACAGGAAAAAGACACAATAGCTTTACTTGTACATAAAATAGCCTTTGTGACACTATACTTTTAGCTAATTTATGAAATGACAGCCTGGCGCGTCCTTTTCTTACCCCACTTTCACTGCTGCCTTCATCCACCCACTCTAACAACTGCAGCGGCTATTGTGTTTCATGTGCATCAGACATGGTGGTGTTATGTGTAGGAACTGACCTAGACGTCTCGTTCCCCTATAGTGGTTTTTTCCACAAAGTGTACAATCCTGCCCTTACCCTACATTAGTCTGCTTGCAGAGACATAACCGCAAAAACAAACCGTAAAAACTTAAACCCCTCCTTGTTCTTTTGAATCTGTGTTTTGTTGGGGAGGGGGGAGGAGGAATAATGGACCCTTTCGATACAGTCAATATGAAAAAAAGAAAGGAGTCCGGGCATAAGTACCACTGGAGGAAACCGTTTCAATGCAGCTGTTTTCTCAAGGGCTGCACCTGGTTGAGTTCACAGCCAAACAGGAGGTTTATGTTAGTTCAGCTCATTGGAATGGAAGAGAAGGGATAGTGGTGAAGATAGAAACAGACAGAAATAGTGAAATGACAGCTTAAAAACAGGAAGTTACTCAACAATTAAAGCCTCTGCCAGTGTATTGGATACATTCCTTCACTTATTCTGGTTACTTATTGTATCTAAGTGAGCAGAGCAACATTATGAATAACTCCATTCATCAGTGAGAATTAAAAATCATTAAAATGGGTTTTTTTGTCTCATGATGTGCAACAAGTTTAATCGCAGTCTGCACACACCCACACACTCCCACACATTCTTAAAGAAGAACTTGAATCATACTACGCCACAGGTGCAGGGTGCATTTTAAAAGAGACATTAAAAGGCTACACATTTGCTTACAGCTTGCAAGTGCTGGAGACAACAGAAATGACATCTATGATTGATTACCTTCACAAATGAGACAGACATTTGGCTTTACCTCTGACGTAGAGATTGGCAGGAGCAGAGTAGCGAGTTCCAGCGCTGTTCATGGCAACGCATTCATATTTCCCCTGGTCAGACTCCTCGCTGTTCTCAATTTGCAGGGCTCCTGCATGGAGGATTAACAATTTTAGCTGTTTTGACATTTGACAGAAACCAAAGCAGATATCTGTATCGTGACTCACAAGAGAGCCTGCAGTCAACTAGTCTAACCAAGTTCCTGCTCAGACATGAGTTTTAAAAGGAAAATACTAGAGGCAGCAGAAATGTTTAGCAACTCCGGCAAGTTTAGGAACACAGCTAATTGGATATTTGCCTTCTCGCATTAGGGTTGAAAAAAGACCATGACATTGGGTCAATTTATGGTTTAAATAACATGTCAAAAACACCAAAGTTTGATTAGGCTTTCGGCTTATATATGTGACAAACCAATGTGTTTGTGTCACAGAGGGTTATCTATTACAGCCATATGTTTGCATGCAGCGAAACTATGCTGTAGCAAACTGGATGGAAGCAAGCAAGCAGCTGTTCAGTATGACATGCTCCTGTTTTAAGCCATTCAACCAAAAGTTATTTAAAACCTTCAGGAAAATTTTGTTTTCACACTCTTATTTATGAAGACAAAACAATCTGGACCTTTACTTAAACATGGAAAACAAAATATCCTATTACACTGTGTTTTTATTTAGTGAAAGACTTTAAAAAATATATAAAAGCAACCCAGTAAAGCCATGATTTAACTGCTTGTAGAGCCACCATTAGCTGCAATAAGAAACTACACTAAATAATAATTTTCTGGATGATGTTAGCAGTCTGTTAAATTCAGGGGTTTTCTGTTTCTGAGGACAGTTTCTTTAAAGTGTCATGTTTTAAAGAGCCTTGACGTCCACGTCTTGTGGCTCAATTTTTCAAAAGATCAAAACACGGGCTTATGTTTTCAGGAAAAAAGTCAAGGTGTTTGCAGCCTCACACCAGTTTATATGTGGAAGCACATGTTCCCTCAATCAGATCAGTTTCACAATTTTTCAGCACATATCCACAACACTCAGGAGTTCTGGGGAATCGGAAAAGTCCTAACCCGCTATGATTTTTTTCCAGGGAAGTTTGGTGAGAAAGTGTTTGAATTCTGGTAAAATTCTGAATAAATGAAAAAGAAATCCTCAGTGGATTAGGGGTTATAAATGTGAAAGAAACTTGGCCCTCCAGCTGAATGACACTTGCAGGCATTTGTTTGTACACTACAGAATTATGAGTCCTGTCAGCACGGCAGGTTAAGATCTGGACTTTGACTGAACCAATGCAGCACCTTTAGTCTCTCTTAGTAGCCATCATTGCTGTAGGACAGATCCACATTTGACTCCAGCATACTTTGGTTTAAGGTGAGTTCAAGGATGCAGGGACATTGTGCTTTGTTTAGATGCAACTTTGCCAACCCACACATTGTTGTGTTGTGGGTTGTCTTTTGGCAGCCCTTCCAACAACTTGTTTAATCTAGCTGTTCATGTCCTTGAACTGTACTGTTTTGGTAAACTTGTCAGGATTCCCATTCGTGGGAATCAGACAACTGGCTTACATGTTTTTCACTGATGAACAATATTTAATATCTTTTGTATTATAGACAAAATAGATTTGACATAATTTGGCCAATTTGGATGATTTGTTCCTATAATAATCCTAAAATTTTATGGGCTGCATCAATTGCCTCTCTGAGATCGCTGCTGATGTCTTTCCTCCTGCTCCAGAGCAGCAAACTAACAAAACCTCTGCTTTCATAGCAGTAGTCACACCTGCTAATGATTGAGTACATTTATTTAGAAGCACCATGCTGCTTACTAAATAGATTTTTTTAAGGCTACTGTTACATGCTCTTTCTAAATATTGACTTACTATTTGTTTAGTAAACAAGAATACAGCATGGCATGATATTTTATTTATTGTTAGTTATATTTGTTTAAAAAGTGTTTTTTTTTTTATCACATCCTGAGGTAAAACCTTAGACCTGAAAGAGGTAAGACTATATGTTTACAGCCGATACACAATAGTAATTGATTTGTGTGAGCATATATATA
>JBAMHV010000008.1:18242060-18284459 GCA_037177535.1 Pseudomugil gertrudae
TATATATATATATATATATATATATATATATATGCATTGACATTCCTACAGGAGTATTACACAGAAGGTGAATGTAACAGGTGACTTGTAACTGATGATTTGCCTGATGGCCTGAGTTTTGCAGTTAGCAGTGAGGAAATTATTTACCATGCTTCTTCACTGCCAGATGGCTGTGATTTGTATTCACAATTCCAAGTTGTTGTAGGCAACTGAGAGAAGGCCAAGATGTTGTTTCAAACAAAGTAAAAAAAAAAAAAAAAAGCCCAGGGGGGTCATTTAGTTACTTCGCTTCCATAGCCATCATGTAATCACCGCTACTGACTTGCATATGAACAGCAGATGAAGCAAGTCAAATTTAGACGATTTAATAAGCTCAACAGCAAACTTACCTTCACAGTCATAAAAAAATGAATGGTTAAAAACAAAGCGACTTCTCTTAGTGAGTGATAACACTTATCATGATTCCCAAAGCAGCATGGAGCTAGCCGGAAAAAAACACACCCTGCCACCATGGAGTTGGAAAATGGCAAAAATACTCGGCATAAAATGAGATTATGATACTTTTTTACACCATGCAGAATGAGATGAATGTAACAAACAGGTTCACCACCAACCGTAAGGAACTTGGAGCAAGACGAGACCAAAAAAACAGGAGTGAAACAGGGCGGGACATGTAAGAATACCACTTCACTTCTCATGACAACACATCCCTCCGAGGTGTTTATTCGGCTTGCTGAGCTCATCGCTGTCTGATTCAGCACTGACATGCACCTGCATACTAATGTCGATGTCACCAATCTGTCAATCTGTCAGCTTTCTCATGGGAGAAAAGTGGGAGTACTACTAAAATTTAGAAGGCTCCTGCTACATGACAGTTGTCAGAGTGCAACACAAAACCACTTCAATTTCTTCCAACTACTTCAAGACTTCTGAATCTTTTACAGCTTCTATCTATAAGTCAATAATGCTGAAAACTCTTATAATGTGAACAATCTAAATGAAAATCCCCCACATAGGAAGCTGTGAATGCACAGAAAATTCTACATTTATTCACTTTGCCCCAGACATTCAATATTAACTTTAGTGCTTTTGGATAAAAATAACCGCCCTCCCCCCTCTCTCCCCCCTCCCTCCTTCTAAAAAAGGTAAAGGTTTCCACCATAACAATCTCAACGAGACATCCAGTTCCGTTTCTGGGGGGCAAATGCTGCATAGGCTGCATGCAAATGCTGTCAGTTTAATTTACATTGAGACTATGCAAACTAGGACGGTAGATCTTTATGTGATGATGGTGGCCTTTAGTTTTGACTCCATGGGAGAAGCTGAAGCCAAATGACGATCCGCGTTTCCTCATTAAAGCGTCGCACGTCATGCGGTGCAGGAAGGGCCATAAAAGAGCTCATTTACAAGCTAATACACTCCGGTGTATTTCCATTCACGTGACAGCAAGGTTGGTGATCATTTGTTTGTAAAAGATCAGACAGCAGACAGAACATGTTGGGAGGACAACGCAGGAGAACGTGGAAAAGGGGCTGGCGCCGACAGTGTAGATGGACGTGGGTGATGTGACGATGGGAGGAATGTAGGGATCGGATGTGGGCGTGAGGGAATGGTGTGGAAGTTATACTTTTCAGTATACTATTCATTCATTCTTACCTCTAATTGGGGTACCACCTAGGTGGGAGTCATTTTAATGAAAACAAGTTTGAAAAATTAGTTAGTAATTCACTTACAACAGTGGGAGAAAAGAACATGTTTTCTAACAAACCATAGACACAAAAAGTAAAAAAACAGAAGAGCAAGCAGAGACCACTTAATATAATACTAGCTAAATTTAGGGGCTTTAATAATGCTACAATATGGTGCAAGTAGAAGTACTGGCTGTACATGTTGCCTAAAAATAATGAAAAAAAACAACATGACCTTTGAAAAGATCCTTTGTGTCCAATACTGAATAAAATGCAACACATTTTGGCTTTTGCAGACAACCACTCGTACCCTCACTTTGCAGCAGTATTAAAGTATTATGAAGACATTTTACTGAAGCTTTCTAATTAAATATGGCCTTCATTCTTTGTGCAGATAGCAGTTAGTAAAATGGACAGTGGTAATTAAAGAAAGAAACCCTTAGTAAACAAAGTGATGTGCAGCTAAAACTATTCACATCGGTGGTATTTAACTGAACAGAAGTTAGTATCTCCACAGAGTGGGTGAATCGGATGGTGTAAGAGGTGAATAAATATGCCTTTAAGCTCATTAAAAATGAGCAAATATGTTAGAATAACAGGAACAGTCCGTCTTTTCAGTTTTAACTCCAGCAACTGATTCTTGTACCAGTACTTTTTAAGCCATTACAAAATTGGTCTTATTTCAGGTCATGTGCAGTAATGTAAATCCTGGTACAGAAGCAGATGTCAGGAAAATGCTGCTGGATAAAAGTTATGTTAGTCTGGGGGCATTATATATAGTGCATTTTCAGGCACTCTCAATGTATATGGGAAAAAAAACTAATTAAAAGTTTGTCGTTGGAAGTTAAAAAAAAATGTTTGTTTTCATTTGTTTCTTATTTTTGCATAATTTTATCTTTGCACTAAAACATAATCAAAGAATAACAAGGAGTTGTGTTAGTATCTGATTTGTAGAAATCTGTTTCTAATTTGCACTCTTCCTGTAGGAAATCACATATAACATTGCAATAATGTAAAGTCCAAGTAAACACACAAATAATCCCGCTTCAAGTGGAGAGTTCTTAATGTGAGGCGTTTTCTTGGGAGGCTATTTTTGTGGTTTTCAAATCTCCAACCTGGCTTCATAAGTCATAAATTGCTATTTCATTATGGATGCCTCACGCAGTCAAATCTATCCCATGTAGTGGGGTTCATTACCTCAAAAAGTGAGGTCAGCTTAGCACCAAGTCAAAAGACTGAATTGAGTGAATAGGCATTAATCTTTCCACCTTGTATGCTTTCCATCAGATCTCAGTCAGGAAGGAACGGTAACTTATGAATGGGGCTGCTATAATCAACAAAGAGTACCTCATTAGTCTGAGTTTGAATCATTTTTAATGCATCATGGGTTGGTTTGATTGTGACCCAGCTGCATGTTTAAGAGAGGATTAGGGATTATTTAATATGGGGAAAAATTCTCCTTCTGTACTTCTAAAGGTTTTAAAAGTTCATGCATCACTGTCAAAGACTGCAGGAACTCTGTGACAGTGTCATTCCTGCTTCAGCTACATTGTTAGTGACTGCTGTGCTGCTGTCAGGAGAAAAAAAATGTATAAGAACTCAGCAAAGCAATCAAGGTGACAATGACAAGCTGAGTAAAACTTTCATATCTTTTGTGATGAAAGTGAATTCATGAAATCATCCAAGACAACAAAGGCCTTTTGTTTTTTTAAACACTGGCCTCATGTCACATGATGTCTGTTGTCATGTCGCTGCAGTATTTACAGCCTGTATTGGTTGCATTTACATTATCAGTGAGTCATGTAGAGAAAGACATCAAAGAAATCCACTCAGATCTCATCAAGCTGTACCTGAGCGAAGCTGTTTGATGCGTCCATTGCTGCTGCTAATGTCCACAGGAAGCATGTCCTTGAACCAGGAGATCTCTGGATCAGGATTTCCACTGGCCGCACACAGCATTGTGGCCGTCCTGGTCCGTTCTACCACTTTCAGCTGGGGACCCATATCAATAGTGGGGAAGCCATGTGGGATCTGGTTCTCTGAAAAATATAAAAAGAAAATGTCAATTAAAGACAAAAATTAAAAAAAAAACCATTACATTCGGACATAATAGCTGTCAACCATTGTAAGAGGACTTGATCAGATGTGTTCGGCTGGCGAGGTAAAAGACAAGGATAAAAGAGAGCAAATACATTTCGGGTGCTACAGGCCAAACAGTAATCACAGCATACCCTCCCACACACACACAAACTTAATGTGTGAGCAGAAGATACTACTAGGGAATAACAGATCTGGGGCTGATTTAGATTTGATAGGTGGAAAAAATCCTGTTAGTAACTGATTATCATAGCAAGCTTATTAACTGGCACAGGGAGTCTCAGGTTTGGTCAGGGTAGGGATGGAAACAATCTGCTGCTGGGTACTCACGCGTAGATTCACTGCCTGAGGCTTGGGAAACTACACAAACTTATTTAAATAATTCAACTCATCATGGTGCATGTTTTATTTCATAAGAATATTCCAAAGCCGAATTTCAAATTCCAAATGAAAATTTTGTACCAAATATATGCGCTATGCAAAGATAATCAAATGATTGCTCTGGTATAATCCTGTGATGCTTTCAAGCTTGACTCATTTGCTCTGAACTTCTCAACTTTTCAACTGCTCCAAAGCAAAAATAGGAGTTTCAAACATCAATGCTGCTCTGAATAGGCAGTTGTTGTGCCAATAAAAAGACCCAGTGCAGTCCAAATTACATTTACTGATTTATTTTTGTTTCGAGTGTACAAACAGATTGTGACTGGAAGTTAAAGGAGGTCATCACCAGAACCAAAAATCAGAAAGAATGTGAGAAAAAGAGAAGATCTGCGAGCACAGGGGGTGATTGTTGAAATTGGTGCTGGAACAGCTTTTATAGTGATAAAACAAAATTAAGATGCTTGTTTTGTTTCCTCCATTCATCCAAATATAGACAGACTGCCAAACAAACTGAAGGCCCGTCAGTGTCTGAGATGCGCATAGCTAGAACCCAGTAAGTGTAGGGTAGCGAGATGAAGGACAACTCTGCAGACATGTCATAGAAGTTCTTAGTGTGGTGAGCTAGAGTATGAAACCAAAATTAAATGGGTTAAATGTATAAAAATAAATCTCTTAAACCCAACTCTGAGATTAGGTTTTCACATATCAGAAGGAGCAACATTCCAGCACACAACATCCACCAGATAATAGAGTTACAGATAGTTATTTACTTTAAAGAAATGACATTTGAATGATAAAAGTTACCAGCTATTGATGGATTACCTTGTTTCTCTTTGCCAAAATTGTCACTTAGTACCCACTTAATGTGATGTCACTTAGCTGGTTTTATTGTGTGCCTTTTAGATAAAGATAAGCAAACTAGTAGAAACTTCTTGCTCTGCCTGATGTACATGATAAATGGTTAAAAATGTCAAGTAATCTTATAAAAATTCTCCTGGTGGAGTTAAGAAATAATTGTGTGCTCATCTTTATACTATATTTTGTGACATTATGTTTTACAAATAGTCAGATAATCAATCAAGAAGTCAATGTGAGCTACTTGAGCTAAAAAAAAAGAGAGAAGTCTCAAACTTCCTTTGTTATGAATCCTAAAAGTCAGAATAAAGAGTGAACACGATGGCTCTTCAGAGGTATGATTATTAGCTCACTCTTGAACCAGTAATCTTTTTCATTCGTCTCCTTGCATGTAGATCTGTCATTAAGGGTAAAGTGTCAAGATGAAATACATCCTAATGATGAGGGCTTTGGTCCACCATCAAAAGATATGTAGCTACAGGTTTTTAACAATAGGCAAAAGAAGGACTGGTCTGAAGGAATGAAAGACTATATATTTCTCTTCACCCATTAATTAGCTTTATCCTCTATCCTTTGCAGAATCTGAAGTGGTTGGGTACTATTCACACTGGACATGCTGCAAATCTGTCATGAAGCAGGAATTTAGTGTTCCAAACGTTACATTTATGGACCATAACCAAACGGTCCACTTAAATAGATCTTTAAGGAACTTTTGCAAAGGGAATGGTTGAAAAGAAAGTGCCAGCAGGCAGTATTTGCTGTGGAGTCACTGTATTCTGATTTCCTCGCTAGAATGGTGATGCCAGACAAAACCATGGATGTAATTACATATTTTGACTGAGGACTACTTAGACCCTACCTACTTTGAGAATTGAAACAGGAGTTTAACATATTAAATGACATCTATCGGATCCAAAACTCACTAAAAATATATGGACTGAAAACTGGATCAAGACTACATCGTGATCCTTTAAATTGTATTAACAGGACACCAAATCTCTAAAAATCTGTTTGTTTGCACCAAAAATCCATAAGTAAACTCATAACCTGAGTTTAAATGGAGCATGGGTGTTGTTTTTTTTTTGTCCTTATCCTCAGTAGACCAGTTGTTCTTCCTTTCACCCTTGTATTTGGCCTGCAGCCCAGATCTTCTCATATTCAGGCCCTTGTCGACAGGTCTCCGCAAGGCCTCTTATCTTTGTGGCAAGCCTTACTTCCTTTTTGACAATGCAGAATTAGTTTTCAGACATCCCAAATGATACCTTTACAAAAGAGGATACCTCTATAATACAGGCTTCTCCACTGTAAAAGTGTGTTATCAAATGAATCATGGTAACAGCATTGTCGCGCCCTGTGTTCCTCTGCGGTTAGCTTTCTCTTGATTTTGAAGTGCAAGAAGGACAAAGGTAGAAAGAGATGGAGACAAAGATGAGACATCGGAAAAATACTGTCTGGTAGAAATAAAACTTAACCCTGTACAGTAGCCCTTAAATAAGTGAGGAGAAAAGTCTGATCTGTTAAATCTTAAGTCTTTATTTGGCTCTTCACCAAAAATAGGAAAAAGTCATTACCAAAAATATCTGTTGTAGATTTACTGTTCATTACAATGCGATAAGTCAAACTACATCATAAAATGATGCAAAAGTCTCAGTAACTGTACATTAAGCATGATACATGCAGCATATAGAGCTACTGCTGAAAATACAATCTCTGAATCAGAGCTTATTAGACAGAAACATTTAAATGGAAGATATCCGAACCCAGCTGCAATGAAAAGTGGGGATAGAACTGAATTATGCTAAACCCAGGGGGGATGAACTCCATTCTCACCTACTTACAAATTGCTTTGAATATTTTCATAATGGTTCACCTCTGAGGACATCCCTTCGAGTCTGGACCCAGTTTTCTCACACACCTCCGCCACCAGGCTGCTGGCATTGGGGTCAGCTGGTTGTGCTATGATGGATTGTGTAGTGATGCAGCAACACAATTCCCCATTTAATCTCTGGAGTGTTAGAAGCATTTACAAAATGTTTTCCTTCTATATAAAAAAAATAAATGATTTTTTTTTCTGATAAAACATGGTTTATTTTTAAAATCAGAGTCACTCCTGTGTATATTTAAATACACACATTATAATTAGCTATACCTAATGTTTTTATAAGTAGTACATGATTTGACCCTTAAAAAGACTCAGTCTTGGCTAGAACTACTACTCTGAAAGTCAATGGATTCAATGAGACAAGATGCTCAACTAAGACCGATAATACCAAGAAATGTGTCAGATCTTCCTTAAAATGTCTTTGAAGTAACATTTACTTTTGCAACAAGGAGTTTCCTACTGAAACAAATTCCACTCACTCCAGCTGTAGTGCTGCACAGAATATTTACGATTAACAATATTGGCAAATGTTAGTAGGCTGTGAAAAATGCAAACCAATCGTAAAACAGGGTAAAAGACCCCAAAGGAGTTATTACACGAGTCAGCGGCTCTGTCATATCAGGAACCACAAATAGGGAATAATTTAAAAGCTGCTGGAAAGCTTACACATTAATCTAACCTTGACTCCTGCTTAATGTTTGCGTTGCAGGTGAACTATTATAAGAACAGTTTTTCAAAGTATGTCTGATTAATGAAAAGTGACCGTGGTGTGTAAACTCATACACAGGAAATTGTTTCATGTTAGACAGGCATGGGTGCACGGACGGCTTTTATGTTTAGAGGAGGCACAGCACTGCTCAGGTTGCTTCCAGGGTGTGTGCTGCTACTCTTTGGTGGAGTTTTACCCCTTTTACAGAAGCATAATACAAGCAAAAGCATTTTTAAAAAATGCTGCTCTCAAGGATTTCCAGAAATGTTGACATGAGAGCCTCTTGTCTTTTTAATATCTTCTCACAATAACTTCAGACCAAACAACACAATATCTTTTGGGTCTTTAAATTAAAGTCTTCTTATGAATCAAAGCTAATTTCACAATTTAAAAATAAAAACAAGTTATTAAAGACAGTCAAATTAATTAACATGTCACCAAACATTCATAAAAAGCTTATCAACCTTTTCTAATGTTTTAAAAGATTATTTTGTGTGTGTTTAAAGTGTTTAAAGTTTATTGCGACAAAGAAAAATTCTTGGAAGATTACAGAAACTAGCAGAAACAATACCTACATATTTGCCATTTAGTTAAAAGGAATAATTGAGCGCTTTTTCCTTACACTCATCAAAGCTCGTGTCAAGCTATTGGGTAAGATTCTGCATGCCCTGTCTGTCTGTTTCTACTTTTGCAACTCCTGTAGCTCGCTTTGTCTGCCAACTTGTCATCCCGAGGAGACAAAGACAGGCCTTTGTTCAGCGCTCAGAACACAGAAGGAATGGGGAAGATTTGGAGAGGAACCAGCAAAATGGTGCAGGCAATGCAGGTCAACGTTTACACAGATAGAGGGGATTTTTAATAAAAGTATCCGATGTATTGGGACATCACCCCACACACAAACAAAAAAGAACTTTAAAAAAAACTGATAATGTCATAAAGTGACTCCATTACTAAGATGAACAGTGCTCATGCTGTTAAAAAAAGGCAAAAAAAAAAGAAAAAATACTAGTGTTTTAAATTGACTTGTAAGAAGTTGAATGTTTTCTGCTGTAGTCTGTAGCTTCACTTTGTATGCGGACTGAACAATCTGCAATCATGTTGCATGCAAACCTGTATTATTTTTATTTTGCTATCAATCTGACAGTGTTAAAGACGTCTTCTGCTGGGAATGCCACGCCAGTATTTTTACTGTTTTAGAAACAACTTGGATATACAAATGAGTAAGAGTAGAGGCAAAACTGGAAAGGCATAAACTACGTACACAAAAACGGGTTTTTCCATGATGTGAAAAATAAATAGAACCATTGTTCTCTCAACAGCCGTTTATCACGCACCCAGTCTGCAATACGAGCAGCTTAGTAGATGCACTTGGAGTTTACATTGGTTACAGCAGAAACAGAAACAGCAGAGGGGGGTTGGGCTTAATGTGGTCTTGTTGTTTCACTACTCAATTAGGATAGCAGTGGGGGCCTTGATTATACACAAAAGACATGGGAAAACATTGGCAACATCGTTCCTAAAGAAAAAAATGCTCCAGGGCTTTCATAATTACGGAAATTGAAAAACAGTAGATGGTAATCAAAACTATTTTGTCAAGTAGGTATGTGTCTGTGACAGCACAGGCAGGTAAAGTAAGATTTAGATCAGAGGGGTAAAAACAAGTAAATTGGAGAGGAGGTGGGAGGAGAAGAGGAGTGGGCAGGGGAGGGTTGCATGCCAACCTCCTGCCAGCTCCAATTACCAGTGTGAGTGGAGCGTGGCAGCAAGGGTGATGGGTCTAATCAGAGCCCTGCTGAAAGAGCCCCATCCCTGTCCTCCTGTCCCACTGGGAGGCTGCTGGAGCTCAATCCCACACTAACGTCAGCCAGCGTTTTTTTCCCACAACCCAAACATACTCATCTCAATGAGGGCAAACACTCCAGACACCCCACTTCCCTTCTAACAGGGGAGCCCTGACACAGAAGCAGATGATATAAGACTTGCCTCATTTCCATATCTGCTTCCTCCTTATAGTCTTAAGTGCCAGACAAGGCTGAATGTCATGTGCAGCTATGAACGTTTTAAGTTGGGATATTCAGGAGAAAATTAGAGCCCCAAAACAAGGAGGGGAAGGGTACTGCTGAGAATATCTCTGAGAAACTGCTGTTGCAGCATAATTGGAAGTTACATCAACAGGTACCAATAGTTAATCTGGGTCAGTAATCTGTTTGGTTTCAGAAATGAAGGCGAAATAGTAATCACTCTTATGAACAAAACTTCTTATGTCCAAAATAATTGTGTTTGAGGAGAGAAATCTAAATATTGAACCTAACCACAGCTTCTGTCCTTATGTAGTATTATTACTCTGAACTGTGCTCCTTCAAAATATAAACATTTTTTTTTATAAAAAGTGAATGCAGTCAAAGAATATTTAGAGGCCATTTTGTTTCTAAATTATGGACAACTTATATTTGTTATGCTTAAAAATTAAAAAAAAAAAATTAATGCGTGTAGCTGATAAATTTTTTAATTGTTCTCCTTTGTGGCATTCCAGCCTTCAAAGGAAGCTAAATATAGTGCAGAAAGTGTTGTCTGTATCTCACCTAGTCTTAAGTAGCGTTGGCACTGAGAAGCAGAAGAGTAATTTGTGGAAATAAAGCACATGGCCTGCAGCAGTTTCAAGGCCACAATATTGGTGAGACACACATTTGTATCTGCCTGGGACAGAAGTGTGTGTGAGAGGTGTCACACACACACACACAGCCAAAGCCAACATAAGATCATGCAAAAGAGGGCCTGGTAATAGCTGGATTCCTGGCAGTGTGTCAGCAAGTTCACTTAAAAATAATGTAAAGGTAGCAATCTACATGAATCGAAGAGCTTTGGAAACCATCTTCACTGGCTTGCTCAGCTTTGTCTGGATGCTTTTTACATACAGTAAGATCCAAAGTATATCTAGTTTGTTTATTCCAGAAATCATTTGAAAATGATGAGTAATAAACCCTTAGAAAAGGCACGTTGACCTGACTGGTATTCATGTAACTACCTCTGAGCATCTTCCACATGTCTGCCATGAAGTTCATGTGAGGATGGGTTTTCCAGCTCTTATACTGGCTGGCGGAGATCCCACTACAGAAGTCTCCGAGCAGGCATGACACAGTGCACCCAAACATCAAAGACCCCGGCGAGGGGCCATTGATGTAATGCTGTTGTAACGACATGAAAAATGCAGAAAATCTCCACGGAAAACAATACAAAGACAACAAGATGCAAATCTGAGCCAAGCTAATTATTCTCACAGATGAACCTGAGTCGGCGTGGACATTGATGGGTTGGGTGATTACACAAAGGCCTTAATTGAACGGATTAGCCTGTTTACTACAGTTGGGATCAGCTAGTCGGGTAAAAGAATGCAATTGTACAATGTACATTGAAATGTGCTGTTAACATCCTGTCAAGCCTGTTGTCTCTGGCACGCCATCTCTTAGACCAGGTGTTTAGGCAGTTGCTATGGAGATAACAGTGCATCAGAAAAACACTCCTCTGGAAATAGGAGCTGCAGACAGAGGCACACCTGCATGCAACGGACCATCACAAAAATACAGCCATAACAAAAACAGTGCAAATGCTGTTGTTAACACACACCAACATGCTTGTGGTGGTATCACAGCACAGTAATTCTGCTGTTTATCTAAGGGTCCTTTGAGTAAAGAGACTGTAATGCATGCCATGACCTTTGAAATAATATACTTTTTTTGTCTAGCTGAGCAGAACATTTGGCCTTACTTCCACGCCTACAGGCAGATAATCAATAACAGTCATCTAATTCCACCCCCCAGCTTTTTCCTCTCATTCCTTCCCTCCTTTTCTTTTTATCATTTTTATCATCTCTCTCTCCATTTTCCTATTTCTCTCTTACTTCTCCCTCTTTCTCATATCTGATATCATACTTCCACTGTCGTCAGTATGATCTACAGCCCTGCCAGATGCCCTGTGCCTGTTATTTATGCTGCAGCGCACCAGTTAGTACATCACCCTGGCCTCTAACCCATTACTGCAACCCAGGGGTGGTCTTCTGAATTCACATGGTTATGCTGACTGAGTCACCTTGTGGGACAAATGCTGCTGCACAGAATCACATCCTCCATTAACTACGCTGCACGAGCAGCACAGCTGTAGGCTTTCATTTTGGTATTACAGCTCTACTTCTTGCCTTGTGGTCCTACTAACAGGACTCTGAAGACCCTTGAGATTACAGTATTCCAGAGTGCACGGTTTGTGGTTTACCATTCATTTTAATGTAACTGACTCTTAAGATGAAAAAAACCTCAGGGCTCATGGCAAAATTCTGCGGTAATGCGATGTGGTTAATAAGACAGGCTAGTCCTCAAGGTGTCTTGGGGAAAAGAACAAGGACAGAACCAAAAATCAGAAAGCGTGACGGTTAATAAAATTGTCCCACAAAGAGAGGCAGAGAGGTGGTTTGCAAATAAATTAATTAATTGATCCTCTTCACAAGTCAAATTAATCATCAGCTGAGCTTTCCTGTGACATGTTTAGTGTAATTACAGCAGATAGAGATGGCTTTTATGAGTTTTCAGAAAGGCAGTGGATATAGAGTGTGGCAGGTTCTGTTAATTAAATCCTCACTGACTGGGCTCCTGTGACAGCATTTACTTATTCTCTCAGTCAGAGATAATGAATAATACACAGAGTCTTCGAGTCAATGTAGACAACTTCAACTTTGATTATGTAGAAGTTTGTAGAAGCAATAGGTATTCAAATACATTACATTGGGAAATGACTTCTTAACTGACCCCTTCAGAAGAGGCAACATGCAGTAATTCCATCAATGGCTATCAGGATCAAAGAAACGAGACAAACATGACCCCATCTGCAAATTGAATGTCGATCGTAGCAACTTTTTGTCAGTATGCATTTCACATGTAGCTATAAATATTTAGCTATAACTGAAATCATTCTTGGCTTGACAAATATTCTAACGTTCAAAACGGCCAAACTGAGTCACACATGCTCAGTCATTCATTGAAGTTAAAGAATAAATACAGGTGTATATGGGGGAGAGGGTAGGGGTGGGGAGGTGGGGGACTTAACAGTGCATTTTGACAGTTTTGAGCAGAATAATCCACAGCAACTTTAAAAAAAAAACAGTGCTTATCAGCTTAAAAAAAGGAGACTGGGTCTTCTTTAAATGAGAAACATGGGAGGCGGTCAGTGTTGAGATGCGTATACCACCAGTGCGTGTGGCACAGCGGATAAGCAAGAAAGTCTCTGTGTGTAAATGTGTGAGGAAACGGGGTCAGGGTGAAAGGACTCCCATTAGTCAGCTCACTGAGTGTAGGTATTAGAAACCCCCTGACAAGCAGCAGGTCCATCCATCCATAGCCAGTAAAGGCTTGGGGAGTCGTTGACCCCTTGGCCTACAGGGGTACAAGTTGGACCTGCAATTTCAAACAGCAATGGTGTCCCCACCCTGCCTACTGCCCAATTTTTCTAGTGTGTGAAAAGGGCTTGATACCCTGCAGTGAAAAACTATTGAAATATGTTTGATTTATCACTGTGTAAATGTGTGATACAGCAATATGATTCAGCAAATTAAACATTTACAGAAAAACAGAACCAAAATACCAAATTTTTCTTTGACATATCACCTTTTTTTTCTTCTTTGTTTCTTTTTTGTTCTGTCATACAAAATACATAAGAGCAGGGACAGCATTAGACACACTGCTAAAATAAACACACTTTAATGAAACACCTCCAACGACTGAAGACAAAAATAGACCATAGAGGTAAATCCATTTACAGGATTTAATATGAGATTGTTAATTGTTTCACATTGTGCATGGATTAGATTTTTCTGGTATCGGCGCGTCAACAAAGACAAACACACTCGGCTTTCGCTGATACCAACATCAAAGCATTTGGATGAAATCACTCTTACTAAACTAACCTATAAAGTGTGGCATAATGAAGAGTAATACCGATGCAGAACAATTGTTAGAAATCTTTGACATAAAAAGTTGTTTTACTCTAAAATGTAAATAATTAAAATACAGAGTCCTCTCATCCCACAACTGATTTAAAATTTATACTGAGCCATGGAGAGGTTATTAAATATTACGGACATCTTTGTTAACATTGATGCATTCAGAAAATGCCACAAAGCTTTAAAGTGATGTTTGCACCATGCATGAAACATTTAATAAACTGATTGATTTGTTGAAACCTCAAACTGCAGGTGTAGGTCCACACTGATTTGCATTTGGCCTTACTACTTATTAGGGAGAACAGTTGTGAAGGACAGTTTCCATCACTTTTTGAGCTTTGATTTTATGAGACTGCTCCTATTTCTGACTAATTTTACTGGATTTCCACATTTTGATGCTATACGCTCTCTTTTGGTCTTTGTATGGTTTACATTTAAACAGGACAATGCCATCAAACTAAAGACTGTGATCCCACAAGCAGGTTTTCTATAAATCTGTAATCTGGGAAGCCTCTTGCTCCTGTTTGTGTCTGATATTCTGCAGATGTTAACTCACAAATAACTGTCTCCTCGTGACAATGCAGATATATTAAACAGATTTACGTGTCCTGACACATCTCCAATATCTCCTGAAATGCAGAGACCAGTGTCAAGATGAGAACTAGAATGTGGCATGACAATCAACAGAGGCCATGAAAACAGAATTAAAGCAATGATGGGCAACAAGTGTGACAACAGCCAGAGGCAACAGAGCTTTTCTGCATGTGCAAAGCTTGCTATGTTTAACAGCTTTGGAATTAATTCTTTCACTCGGAAGCTAATTATGTAAAGGAAGAGGAGAATATTTCATTCAATGACAATTTAATGGTTCTTTTTCTAGTTTTGTATGCATACTTACAACATATTATGAGATCCTAGGCTCCTCTTTTACACAAATTACAAACTCTCCAAACAAAGAAAACATTTCTTGCATAATAGTTAGCTCTAGCAGTGCTAGGGTTTCTGTGTTCATCAAAGAGTTTTGCATCCACTGCAGTGTATTAGTTTAAAATGACTTTCTTTTTAGGTGGTGGTGATGATAGGGTTACAGAATTGCTTCTGTTAAATGGTGTTGCTCACATCTACATCCTCAATGATTTAGCTGATAGTCCCAAGAACATTTCAATCTATTCTGGGACTTCTCAGCCAAAACCTTTACAAAAACAACTAATGAGAAGACTCCTAATTTTATAAGTAATAATTAAATGTCAGGCTTGAATACTCCTATTTAACTAACTGCTTTTGTAATGTCAGTGTTTTCCCTTTTATTTCCTCTTTCCCTCCCTCTTTATCTACTGAAACAATAGATACTATCAGTACTGATGGCCCAGACATACCAGACATTGCAAATACAGCTTGGCAAAAGCACAGCGCTCTTGACAGACAGCCACAGATGATAATACATTGCCTTAAAGCAAAAAAGACGACATTCAGATTTCTTATTAATTCTAGTAAGAATGTAGTCTGGTGTCAAATCTCATGGGACACATTATTTAATTATTGTCAGTTTTAAATGTGATCTAAAAGTTATTCAATGGTCATATGGCATTATTCTTCACTGAAAGTAAATATAATGACAACAACACTGTTAGATGTTTCACTTACTGGTCAAGGAAACATTAGCATGGTAATTGATTAAAGCCAACTATGCAACCGTGTGGAAAAAAACAAACATCTTTGTGCAATGATGCAGAGACTGACTTTCTGGATCATCGTAGTTTGCTGAAGCTTTTGCTTCACTAAAATCAACAGCAACTACTCGTGTAATCTTGAGCACATACAATGTGATTGACTGATTGAAACTGGAAGGAAAAGGTGGGAAACTGCAGTAAAAATGGGTTGGTTTAATCACAACAGAAAAATATTTTTCAAAACAACCTTGTTGCTTTTCTTTTCCTTTTTAAAACCAGTATAGCAGGCCTTTTAATTTAATGGGCAAAAAAGCAAGAAAAACAAATAAATATGCAACATCTTTCAAAAGAAATTAACCTGCCCTACTCACAGTGTCAAAGTCCTTGGAAGCAAAACGTATAACGATGCAGATTGTGTGGCCAGGAGACTGATTCCACCTCGCCATATTGTGAAAGTCCTTGGGAGAAGCATGCATAGACAGATGCAGTTTGTATCTGTCAGGCTGGATATGATCTACAACGCTGGGCCTGCAGCCAGCAGATGGTGGGGGAAATTAAA
This sequence comes from Pseudomugil gertrudae, assembly GCA_037177535.1. Classification (NCBI taxonomy): domain Eukaryota; kingdom Metazoa; phylum Chordata; class Actinopteri; order Atheriniformes; family Pseudomugilidae; genus Pseudomugil; species Pseudomugil gertrudae. The sequence goes on from JBAMHV010000008.1 coordinate 18,257,888, forward strand.
TCTGTGACACAAAGTGTCACAATGGAGCTTAGGAATATAGTTCACCTGTAGATCTCTGTGTGTGTTTGTGTGTGTATGAGGGAGTTCAACCCTCAATGGTTTGTGTATACATTCAGGTTAGCGTTGCTTTATTTTTCTAGCATGTTCTGAAAAAGCTTTTATTAAGTAAATATCCAAAAAACAAACAAAAAAACTGCGTCTGCAATGCAGTATTACTTTCATCAACACTCCATATTATGCAATGTTAAATATGAGCTGGTTATTCGTCTCTCAAAGAATAAAGAAACTACCAATAAAAAAAAGATAAGATAGCCCTGGCAACGTTCAAAAAGAGAATTACAGGCAGAGAAGAAGTAATGTCATGAAAAGCAGTTAAACAGGAAACCTTGTTTTGGTCATTGTGGCTGATTTGAATAGCACTAAGGAAAAGATAGGATTAAGTTGTCAGAGGAGTGGGGTTCGGTATTAAATCATTTCTATATAGCTTCTGTATGTATTTATCTTTCCTGGGAAGAGGCGCAATGAGATTTCTATGCTGTTTATCCAGTCAGGTTTGTTGTCTGGACTTGCCTGGCTCCTGAGATATTTATTACTGGCACTGTGTCGCAGTCATTTTCTGCCTCTGCACCAGGGACTATAATGCATGGCAAGCAAATAAAGAGCTTTTCTCAAGCGGTGAGGCCATAATTAGTTTACTTCTTCTAAACATGGGACCATTAAATATTTTAGTCAGGAAAGTTGTGACAATGTCCTTGATTTCATTTTTTGAAAACTGTTCAGTTCTGCACATATCTGTATGATGACACTTTCCTTTCTTATTTTAAAATTAGGGATATACACAGCTAGTGCACAGAGCAGATATCTCCTAAGTTTATCTCCTTTAGTTTAATATTTGGCATACTTTCACCTCATAGGACTCTATTATCTTTATTATTTTAATCAACTGCTGAAGCTTTGAATCCCTGCATATTTCTTGCTCGACCTTTACAGGAATTACATTCTTTTAATTTTACACGTTCATAAATGAGTTGCAAGGGAACTTCAAAAATGCTGTGGTCTGAAGGAGGCGCTTTCTAATTCACACCCGGACAGCAGAGGATTCTGATAATGATGGCTCTTTTGATCTGCTACCATTAGATAACATTCCTCCTCTCTCGAGACAGTTCTGCTCTTTCCAAAAGGACAAGATAATGTTCTCTTGCACAGGTAGGAAAGAAAAATCAGAAAAGCCCCAGAATATACCTGAATTTCTGCTCATTTTCAAGGAATCTCAGAGTCACAGTGAACTCTGCAGCTATCAGCTTGACATTTTTTGTTTGCTTTTGCTTTTAATGCTGGAGGAAGTCTGACGAAACCAGTCCCAGAGACACTTACTGTGGGTGAGCTGAAGCAGAGAGGCATGAATATTTACACTTTCATGGGGTTTAATATATATACTTGATTCATTTAAAAAGACTAAAGTAAAGATTTCTCTTGTATATTTGGTGTGAAAATACAGAATTCATGGAGAACAAAGAGGGATGTTAGCCATTTTATTCTCACGGTGTAAAAGGGTATCTCTTCCAAAGACAACATTTGTATTCTTTGGCTTTTTTTCTCTGAGATATGTGAGCTCCAATTAGATGGTTGTGTTGAATCTCCTCACCAAGAAGCTTAATGATCTGTGCTCATTTGGAAAACATAACTTATTACCTCTAAGCTACTTTCAACTGCTGTAGGCCTTTTCCCAGAAATTGTCAATTTTGCGACTCCCTGGTTGCAGATAGGAGCCAATTAAAACACATACTGTTAAGGCCTTTGCTCAAGACAGTCTGATCAGAATTCTGTGCCTGGTTTTGGAGTAAACTTATCAAATTCAGACCACAAAAACTATCCCTTGCACAGCCAAGCTCCCTCACTTTTATCATCATCATTAGTGCCGTGACATGGTTTTGACACCACCTAAGTCATTTCTGGGTCTGAGTCATTGCATTTTACATTTTACATGCTCATCAAATGTTAAAGCTGTTGAAAATGTGAAATATTGCCACAACATGAGGCAGTGGCAGCACACTGCATTTAAGACTGATGTTGTGCATGGAGATGTCTTTTCTGTGCTGCACTAGTTTACTTCATACATCACAGAGACAAGCACCATTTACCTGGACATTTACTGAGGCAGTTCAATTCGATGGGGGGTGCTCAAGGTCAGAACATTGGCATCGTTACCTAGGTAATGAGTCATTGTTCCCCTCTGGTCATCCCTCTACACTGCCCTACCACAACAGGAGCAAAACACCACCATACTGCCAACTACTGCCAACACTTACAGACAGCAGGAGAGGGGCAGGTATGTGAACAGGATAGAGAGAAGCAGGCACACTGAAATGAAAGAGTGGGTGAAAGAAAGAATAAAACGTCCCGGTTCCAGTCCCAGTGACTTCCTGGTCTCTACATCTCCATCATTACATTTCAGAGGAGCATATGTTGACTGACTCTTTCTCAAACACACGATTAAACATGTGAGTATCCACTTTTGCATGTGAGGAAATCCTTAACATAATGAATGAATGAAAAGGGGAATTGCAGCAAAAGATCTTTATAAGCTAACTTATGACAATTTGGCCAAGATAAAAGAATGTGACTCAGTTCCTTTTGTTCGATGTGTGTGTGTGTGTGTGTGTGTGTGGGAGGGTGGATGTGTGTGAGGAATGAGGAATGGCGGTGCTGTCTCTGGGCCTGTATGTAAGTCTCAGTGGTGTGACCTCTCGGGAAGGGGCGTGAGAAATGCGACGAACAAAGAGCAGGGCTGTTACAGCGTGACAGAATTACAGAGCCACTCAAGACTCATGCTTGCTAAAGTGCTAAAGCTAGCCTTAGCTGGTGTGAAAACATGCCTTTGTAACTCCCCACAGGTGACAGCCATGAAAACAAAACCTGTGGGTATGCCTACATGCACAGGTCCAGTCTGATGTGCATACCTATGATTATGCAATTTGTGCAACACAAAGTACAATCTCCTTTAATACTGATGTTGCACTTATCAGTACATAATAAAAAAACCATGTGGCGCCTAACAAGTTTAAATATGAGATAAATTTCACTTCAGATGAAAAACATGTGGCATATTACACCGTGTAATATGCCATTAAACAATGTGTGAAAAGCCACACATGGATACAGAAGAACATTTACCAATATTAACTTTTAGCTATTGTATGACATGAGCAGTCTCTCATACTGTTGTGGAGGAACTTGGCCACTCTTTTTTTACAATGTTACATTTATTTATACGCAGTACTCTTAACCATAACAGCATATCAGTCAGGCTGGGAAATGGGCTTTGTCCTGGCCATTGCAACATCTCCAGTTTTACATTTACTGGTTTGCTGTAAATCATTGTTTCACCAACATCAACTGGTGGCATCATATTTTACTCCACGTGGATTTATTCTGGTATATAAAGAGTTTGTGATCGACTCAATGACGGGTCATGCAGCAGTAAACAATCCCAAATCATCACCTTTCCACCACTCTGCTTGGCAGTCGAGGTGTATGTGCAGATATGCCGTGTTTGGTTCTCACTGAACACCGTGCTATGAAGACCAAACATCCAAGGCACATTGTAACCAACAGTCTGGTGAGTCTGGTTTTTAGAGAAAGATTTTCTTCTTTCTAAAAAACCTAATCTTTCCAAACAACTCATACTTGTTTAGCATTTTTCTGTCAATTAGAATGTGTGTGTGTGTGTGCATGTACTACTCAAGTACATGTCTGTGCATAATCATCTGAAGTTGTGCATAAATAAAGAATTAGTAAATTCTCACCGGAGTAAAATCACACATAAAACGTTTATTTGTACTTATTCTGTGGGAATATGGTTTAAAAAATCCCAACTTAAAAGAAATGACATACAAAGTGTAATGTATAAGAACAGCCTCTTCATTATCATTTACCAACCAACCAACAGCTGTGACATAACTGTCAAAACTACATCATGGAGGGTCGGACATTATTTATGGAGTAGAAGATAAATCCATTTCACAAACTACGGACATGCGTCTGAAGTTTGTTCAGCTAAACGGCACCGGGACAGCTGTGTGAGGGCAAAGAGATTATTTTTGCACAACTTTAGACAAATATTTCCTGACATGTGCTTGTGCACACATGTCCTAAATGACATTTCTGTCCGACTGTATTTTCTGTGTGCTGTCCAACATGATAACTGAGGTCCGTATAGTGATGAACTGACTTTTGCAGTCTAACTTCAGTGTGAACGCTATAGGACAGCAGCTCTGGAAACAATCAGCAACTGTCTTGCTTTTTTTTTACTTCTGAATAATCTTTGCCACTGTAGAATAATGGACTCCAAACTGGTTGGCATTGGCCCAGATTCTTCCTAGATAAGTAACTTAGGAAGCAACAGTTACTTTTCTATGACCACAGTCGAGGTTGTTCCTCTTTAGCATTATGTTCACACACCTAAATGTTCCAGACTAGCAAACTGCTCGCACTTGTAATCAGTTAATCAAGTGCAGCTGATTAACAGCACCTGGCTTACTGTTACTTACCATCTTAGTTCCAATGAAAGAGTAAAGGGAGCTTAATTTCTCGCACACTGCTTCTGAATTTTGACTTGGTGTTTGCTAAATGAATAATGACCCTCAGTCATTTTTCATGTGGTGTTGGACTTTGTGCTAATGTTATTTGTAAAATCTAGTAAAGATCAAATGATTTTCAATATCTGACTTGTAAAGCTTCAAAACAGAAGGAGTGCTCTTTCTTTTCCACAACATTGTACAAGATGGGGTAAAATAACCTTAGTTATCATCTGACTGCTTTAACCACCTCAACATTGACACTGAAAGGGACAGTAAGCTTAAGCTACACTCATTAGCTCAAATAGTGTTGAAAGAGTAGAAACTAAATCTAAAATGTTGATGGTAGCGCTCTAAATAAATTTTTTCCTGGATGTGTTAACTGAATTTGTCAGAGAAATTTTGATGCCATAATGTCCTTCTGAACCTTGATACTTTCGTTCACACAGCACAGCCTGTAAATCTGCACTGGTATGACTGTCATAATCCCTATTTTGCAGGATTGGCAGAACAAAATAAAGAGCCAGTATGTGAAATAATCATAATTAATGCTCGACCTTCCTTCGCTCTGCTAAAACCTATAATCCAAATCGACTTAGCACTATAATGACTTCACTGCGTGTCTGGGTGGGGATGCTCCATGTGTTAAGAAAACTTCATATGTCTGCAAATTCATGTGCAAATTCACATGTGAGGCTGTGGTGGGAGAGGAGTGAGGCTTTCTTTAGTAATGCATAAAGAAACATGACATTTTTGCTTATGAAGTCATATTTTTCAACCTTTATTTATACACTGAAGGTTGACTGAGACGTGACATGTTTTTCAGCAGTGCTCAGCTTCTTTTTTTCTTAACACATTCACATCGGGAGACTTACGCTCGCTAAGCAGCCGTATCAGTCCTATGCCTTGCTCAAGGACACTGCCGTGAATGTCATTTACAGGGCCTCAGCAGGTTTCTTGGTCACTTCCTGTAGATTTGATCATTTTGGTATATGAAATGAACAAGCCACCTTCATATGTAAGACAGGCTTCTCGAACCTTCAGGCTACCGCTGGCCCATTAAGGAGGAAGATCATTAGTCTCCATCAGTTTGGTGCTGCCCCCTGTTTTCTGATGTAGTGCTTTTGATATGAACTTGATGTATCACTAGGCTATAAACAATAGTCTAAATTTAGAGTAGAGCTGAAGTCAGTGCTCTGTTAGGGTATACATGTTGGTACTGAGAGTGTTTGTGACAGTTAATACAGTATGCATGACTCTGTGTATGGTTGTTTGTTTGTGTGCACACACACACAGTGCATGTCTGAACATAAGCCCAGCTCATCCTCAGGGTTCTCGACAAGCAGATTCGAGGAGTTATTTTGATTGAATATGATGGGTGGTTCTGTTCCTCCCCATCCTCGGAGTTCATATTAAGTAAACAAAGAATAAGACTGAGAGACAAAACGAAGAGTTGTTTACTCTTTTCAACAATTTGCAATTTGATGTGAGCAAATTAATATTGAGCTATTTTGAGCTTTTCTCAATTTCTTTGTCTGGTGATCAAGGTAAAAAACCCATGTCCCCCTGCTGCAACATTATCATCATCAAACACCTTTTTCTTTGGCTCTTGCTTGTTTTAAGCAGCCTTAGATGATGTCATCAGTTCAGATATCACCCCTGTGGCAGCAGGTAGATGTACTGATCACTCTCAACAATGTAAATGTCAATATGTTTGAAGGTATATTTCAACAAGAGACACATTCATAAGCAAAAATCACAGCCACACTTTGAACTTTTACACTTTGTCAGCTGGCAAGGTTGTCCTTATCTTCTCTAGCAGGCATTACTCACATCCAACACATACAAGCAACTTGAAAACATCCCTTTGAGAGTCCAGATTCAGAAATAAAAGTATTTCTCTGTGTACTTTTCCAAAGGTTTGACAAAGACATCAACTTCACCAGTTTCCTTTGGCTGTCTGCCATTTTGCTCTCGGCCGATTAGGCAAAAGGTGTCACCTGAGATTGTAAGCTGAGAACAACCATTCACAGCTTTTTTTGAGCCTACATTGTTTTGATTTGTTTGACTGAAACAATGCGCTGAAAGCAGCTCAGGTGTTGACATGGAGCTGGACCATCAACACAAGCCACTCCTTCACTAAGCATAGAAATTCTGTGTGGTGCAGATTTCAGAGGGTGTGTAATATAGACTTTATTTAAAAAAAAAACAGTTGGCAACAGTGTGAATATTAAAGGTCTGCAGACTATACCTTCCTAAAAATCAATTGGCATCAAATATGCACGAGTAAATTCCTTGAGATAAAGAAGCAACTCGACAAGCCTGATTAGTGAGTATGTAATTACAGATAACACAGCTTCATACAAAGATATTCTGCTGATGAGAACAGTTGCTTATTGTTGAAAAATATCACACATATCCCTCATTTCTCTAACAGAAGGAATTCAACCAACCATGATGTCCTTTTTGTCCCGCTAACACTGAAACTGTGAGAATCTCATCACATTCTCAAGAGATCAGGTCACATCAGTGCTGTTGGCTTGTTCATGCTACAATATTCTCCCTGATGCTGTGCTGGAGAGAGGTAAATAGAAAATCTTTCTTTGTACTGACAAAAAAAAAGTCCCTTTGGGAAGATTATGCAAGCCAAGGCCATGATATCATCAAATGGAGATGGCGAGAAAAAAAAAGAAAGGACGGCTGAAAGAAAGATGGAATTCAAACAAGGCTGTGTGTTAATGAGAGGGGACCTGCTATAATAAAATGTAATGGCTATGAACAGCCTTAAGCCTCCTTCTGGCTAGTTGGGGGGATTTTTCTTCAAAGTTCAATTCAAGACATTTATTTTTCTCACATATGCACAGGTAGTGAATTTTTTTTTTTTAAGATAATACAAAGCAAAACAAAAAAAAAAGCATACTATTGTGGCACCATGCTTGAAAAAAGCAGCAGGAAGAAGGAAAACTTATAATACCTGCCCCTTTAAACACATTAATAGATAGTTTATCTAAACTTAAAAAGAAAAATTTCATTCTAAAGTTACTCATGAATTCAACTCCTGTGGTGACTCGCAGCTTTATGACAAATTTATAATCAATTGAAGGGCAAAAAAAATAAAGAAAAAATATGCTTACAGTTATGTGGAAGCCTGTTCACAAAGGAGTGCAACATATCAATTAGGTAGATTAGCTTTTTGAGCAAGTAAAGGAAAGGTGGTCTGTGGAGGTCAAACACAGCCTACGGGGATGGAGAGCATTCCTACATAGAAAATGCCTATCCACTAAAATATTTTTTTATATCTTATTTGAAGCATCCATGGACAGGCAGGGGATTACTTATTTATTATGAAGGTTCATGCGCACCACATACATTTATATATAAGGATTTTAGTTGGTAAGCACAGCTGACTGGTTGTGGCTTTGTTTCCTCATGACAGATGAGACAAACAAGACAACAAAAGGAAGGAGACAAATATTGCTTTACGTGCAGTAAAGAGAAAATATGTCTGAAAAATACAACTATATTTCAGGTCATACAATTGCTGAATTGGGGATCTTTTTCTGACATTATTTAAAAACGCATTCTTTGCGTTTTTCTTAACCTTGCAGACTTTAGATTAAGGTATAGCTGTTCCTCCGTGACACAGCCAATACCCGGAATCCAAAGATTTAGCAAATGTTTACGCATGAATTATTAAGGCAAACACTGATATTTGCTTTTGGATATATTGGAATAAAGGCTTCAAAAACCACTGGCAGGAGGTGAAGGGGGAAACAGTTGAGAAAAGTGAGTATGAAAGCAAAATAGAAAGAGAAACCAAGCAGAAAAAAAGACTTATCTTACCTTCCAGCACAGTAAGCTTGGCACTGGTGTTGATCTCACCAATGCTGTTAGTGGCTGTGCACTCGTAAATGGCTTCGTCTCTGTGGGTGCGCAGCGGTTGGATCCGCAGAACCGAGCCTGAGCCGTCATCAAATTCAATCACCTGTGAGAGCCAGAGCGAAGCAAAATGGGCAGGAATGTTGTTTTTAGTGACCTGTTTTACTTTTCCTATATTTTTATATTGTGAGATAGAAAAATGGAATTGATTCTGACTTGCAAATGACAGCTTTGTATTTGTTTCTGTTTTTTGCTATTTTTCTGATACAGAAGAACAGTTTAGTGTCTGACTGCTGAAACAATTTATTAAATGTCATTAATAAAGTAACATAAAAAAAGAGATTGCACTAAAAACACAGCAAAGATTATTTTATATAATCTCTATTTGGATTGTAAATCCAGAGTTACATTCTAGCTAAATTCATATGTGAATTCTGCAGAGTTTTATATAGAAAAGCTTCCTGAGTAAACTAAAAACTCACGTGAAGCTCTTTCTGATTAGAAAGAGCTACAGCACATTGGTGAGAACGGCTTATGTTACAGAAATACGACTAGTCTGAAACTGTGAGAATTTCCACCTTAGGCATTTCCCTATGTTCATTTGTGCTCAAAAGAGAAAAGAAAACACTTCAAGTAATACATCAAGGAAGCGTATGGGCAGAAATGGTGAAGCTGAGAGACAGAGGGAGAAGGATGAAGGTAAGAAAAAATGGAAGGAGATGAAGAGGACTGTAAGAATTGAAATGGAGTGAGATTAGACAGAAGAATTTTTTCTGGTTTCAGGTGGAGAGGAGAGGATTTTGTTTGATGCTAAATAACAGGGTGTTTCAATGAATGTGCGTCTTTCTTAATGAGAGGTTTAAATAACAGACTGAGTCGAAGCCTGCAATGTTTTTGTCACATGTACTGTTTATGTGTTCACCTGCATTTTACAAGTGTTCAGAGATGTAAAATCAATGCCCAAGTACCCACCTCGAAGCGCTGAGAGCTCACTTTCTTGCCTTTTTTCATCCAGGTAATTCTGGGTTTGGGCTCTCCAGTGGCCTGGCACACAAATGATGCAACTCCGCCCGAGATGCCCGTCTGGTCCTCAGGGGATTTGATGAATGTAGGCGTGCCTGGGGATGACAGAGATAGAGGAATAGAGGGAAGGGATGGTGGGAGGTAAGGAAAGCAGAAAGCAGCAGAAGGAGAAGAAAATTATATTAGTGCCTTATAGCAGGGGTTCCCAAACTTTTTGAGGTCAGTGACCCTTTTCAGCTTAGAAAATTTCTCAAGGACCCCCATCATAATCCTGACATCAATAAAAATATATGAACTACTAATTAGTCATTTTAAACATATCAGCTTAAATTAACCGAACTACAAATAAATGTGTAAAATTCACCTTTAAATAGAATTTTTATTTGAGTTTAAATTTAAACCCCCAACATTTTATTTTTATGTAACAGATCTTAAAGTTCCTAAAAGAAATGAACAGTAGTAGAACTACCTACTTCCAAATGTACCCAGTTCAACAAAAAACATTGCAAAACCTCACAAAAATGAATAAACTTTAAGATTATGGCTCCCTGAACAAATTATTGGGGGGATAAAATACATTACATTTTGAGTTTATGGCTCATTTTATTTTACAGTTTATATTCAAGAATTAGAACAAAAATAAAGTAAATGAACTAAACTTTGCCAATAATATTTCTATCAGTTTTTTATCAAAGACCTCTTGTATATCCTGTTATTCACATACTCATAGATAAGCAATTAATTCATTTCTAGGCTATAATTTATTTATTTTCAAGGACCCCTAAGCTACAGCTCGCGGACCCCCAGGGGTCCAGGGACCCCACTTTGAGAATAGTGGCCTTATAGGGACTAGCATTCGAAACCTGGCCATCTTAGGATATCAATTTCTCCTCACAAAGGCAACAATGAGAAAGTTCATGCAAGCATTGTTGTGGCACACCTGCAGCATGGTCATGGCAGAAATATGTAGTCTTTGTGTCTGACTGACACCGTATCATGTTGAATTCCACACTTTTGTTTTGTCTGTCTGTTTTCTTTAAAAGAAGCCTTTAAACTTGTTTCAGTTTCCTGCAAGGCAGCAACTGTGTTTTGATTTTCTACATCTTTCTGACTTCACTGATGTTTGTTTACAACAACATCATGGGCTACCTTGGAGCATTACAACCAGCTGTGATTTGTCTCTGTTTGCCTTAAGGGTATCACTGGGCACCACACCCAGCGTCATTGTGCACGGGATAATGGAGTGTGCATTTCATTGACAACCTGTCAAAGCTGACATGGTGCTACAATGAGCACCTTAGCTCTGTGCTATAGCCTCCATGTTATTTATTTTTTGCCTTACACACAGTTTCAGACATGTATAGTCCTGGCTTTAGCAACGTGAGTCAATGTCATTAATACCAGCTCCGACAGCTTGTGTTTCATCCAAAGAGTCATGAAAGAGGGGAGTGGAAACACCTGAACCGCAGACAAGCATGCTGCCCCATGGAGACAAGCACAAAGGGGTAAATCATTATGCTGTGTACACAAAGCAGCTGCGAGACTTTCTTCACTGAGCACACGCTGGGGAACATCCAGCCATGGCTTCCACCATTTTTTTTATGTTTTCCAATATAAGATTGGTGGAATACGGTGGGATGTGAGGTCAATTTACAGTAAGTATAATATTGCACCTCATTCGGATACAGGGGGAACCTTTAGTTATTACATTCCCCAGACCCATCACTCTCTGCTTCCCCCTTGGCTAGAACAGGAAAGCTGGTGCTAGCTGTCATCGCCCCGGGTGCACATATAAATAAATATATATGAATGGACAGTGCAGGTGCTGAAACATACATAAATGTGTAATACTTTCTTATGATAAGGTTGCACATATTTCCACTGGTTGAACAAAGGAACTACAGCAAAAGAACACACCATGCAGGGAGTCTGTTGTAATCACATTTTCTAGTGCAACAGATAGGAAGTGAATTTCTCTAATTCGAAATGAATTTGACTTGAATTTCTCATTTTTCAACCATTCAGAGCACTGTAACACGCATTAGCTATTTCATGTTTTTCAGCAGCTGATGAATCTTAATAAAACCTAGACAGAGGCAAGGCAAAGTGCTTTACATTGAAACAGAAAAGCATAAAAACAGCAGAAATCACAATAAAATCATAAATTAAATAAAAGTCATTAAAAGCAGATTAGATAAAAATATCGTGCAGATGTCATTGATAGGTGCATGAAAAAAGAAAAGTTTTCAACTTGGATTTAAACGTTCCTACAGTTGCTGAAAGTTTCATCTCCACCAGTAGTTTGTTCCACATGTTTGCAGCATAACAGCTAAACACTGCTTCTCCATGTTTGGTCTGGACTCTGGTCTGGTTACTGGTCTGGTTACTGGTCTGGACTCTGGTCTGGTTACTGGTCTGGTTACTGGTCTAGACTCTGATCTGGACCAGCTGACCTGCATCTTTGGATCTCAGAGCTCTGCTTGGTGTTCAACTGTGTTGCTCTGCGTTGATACAGAGACACATGTTTGTACTAGAAGCAACAATTACATTCAGTTTTCATTCAAACATTGATCAGTAATATATTAATATGTCTTTTTTCTTTACGTTCTAGTTGGAAAAGCTCTTTTTTTCTATTTATTTAGAAAAAAAATTCCAGAGCATATAAATAATACGTTCAATTTAGGTTATTGTAAACATTTTCAATATTCAAGTTTGTATGTTTATTAAGCCTTCATTTAAGCAGGAAAGAAAATCTCTGGTTAAATTTCTAATTTATTAGCAAAAAGTGAGTTTGAGTTAAATGGTGGATGCCAAAAGTCATTTAAGATAAACAAATGACAAGACATCTACCATGACTGCACAATATATTAAATGTTTATCTTTGCTGTAATATCAACATGCCAAATATCAGATTCTCAAAGATAGCTGCGAGTTTACAGAGATTTTTACTTTAAACTGAACAAAACATCCATGTGTTAATGATGGCTGCATTCCTCTCAACGCTTCTATACACTAAGCTGATGTGAAGAACCAGTCCTGACAAGAGACTCCCTGCTGGGCCTCTTGCATCTCAGCAAACAAAATACCCTTTAAATGCACACAGACACAAAAATCCAAAACAAAAATGTGGCTTAGAAAGTGCAATCTAAGCCGGATCATGAATAAAGAGCTTTCCAGCTTTAAAACGTAAAGAAAACACGGGTCCAATTGCTACATGAAGACTTTCTGTTGTCACTGACGCCAGCCCTCTCCTGCATTCATTCACCACACTGAACAACAAATCAGGCCAACGTTCTCACCAACAGATGGGATGCCAATTCTACAAGTTGAAACAACTTTAAAAAGAAAGAAAAAGAAAAAAAATAGGCTGGTCGGTTCCAGTCACTGTTTGTTCTTACTTTCTTTTTTATTTAGTTGTTTTTCTGCTGTGTGCCTGGTTTTAGGTTCTAGTTCATTAGTTCATGTGGTTTCATTCGAGTTATTTACTCCACCTGCGTCTTGTGAGTGTGTATATATATATATATATATGTATATATATATATCTCATATAGCCTTATTTCAAACTAACTTTTACTATTAAAAAAGAAATACCACATTTGAAAACGATTTTAAAATGGAATAACCAATAACCATGGAAATGCATCAGAAGGCAGTTACAGTAATTCTAAAGATGCTCAACAGTGCAATCCATCCACCTACTGTGATCCCTACCAACCAGCTGGAATTTTAATATTTTTTCAGGTCTTTCCAGGGATAAGATTCGGGGTGCAGCAGCACAGCTATAAATCCTTTTTATAGCAGCAGAATGTGACAGTGACACACGTGCAGGAGGCAGCGGGAAGAGCTGTATTCATGATTCAAACTTGATAAGCATTAAGAATGTATGCCTGAGCATGCATCAGTGCGTGCATGGGTGGTGAGCTGGAATCCTTAAGATGTTATAATCGCCAATCTGACTTTCAAGAGTTGTTGCAAACATCTGTCCACAGCAGTTGCATTGGATTGCTGTGAAGTCCTTTCATTTTGATACTCAGATAAAGGATCAGGAGGCATTAAAACAGCCTTCGGCACAAGTTTCAAATTAATCATGTTTTGCCACAAACTTTTAAGTTGGGGGCGACCAAATCTTAGAAATCATAGGGATTTTAGAGATAAGCAGAAGACCAGGGTAAACTGGCCACAGTGAGCAGCTTTTCCCGTATTAATCCTCTCAAACACGCTTCCATAGTTGACCTGGGATTCTTAAGGTCAAACTGTGGCAAATTTGAGGCTGTCCATCATTAATCCAGATCTTAGTGAGAATTCAATCACAAAAAACTCAAGAAGCTCTGTGGTGACCCTGAACCTCAGACTTGAAGATGGGGTTAATAGTGGTCCTAACACACTCCAACAAAAGGCCAGAAGCATTTATTTCTGGGCTGAGACTTTGCAATCCTTCATTTCTCTGCAACTGCAGGCGGTTGAGGGTGTCAAACTGGTGGGTTTGTCAGCTCTTTTCTTAGAGAGACAAAATCCAGCTTCAACCTTTTTTCTTTGCCTGTGTCCCATTTTCCTAGCTGTCAGGCAGTTGTCACATGAAAACAATGGAAGGGACGAGGTGGAAAACACAGCAGCCTACCTATGCAAATCCCTCTCTCAACCATGACTGCAGGATTTGAGCTGCACTCTCTGCATTGATACGTCACATTTAAAGCCTCCTGTCTTGACAAAGCTTTAGCATTTGCTCTTTTTTTTCTAGCAATGTGTACAATGTGCTGCACTGACTGTCCAAAACAGCTTTGGCTGCAAGCTGCTGCAATTTAAGGGTTAAGGTTAAAGACTGATAAACACTCCACATTTAGCATTTTGGCAACATTACAGCAACTCTCTAATTACTATAATATTAACACTAAAGCGGGTTCTCAAAGCTGACAAACATATTTGGATTATGGCTACAAATCAGGAAAATGCTGCTTCTAATTACAAAATGAATGTCACACAAATCAAAAAGTGATGTCACACGAATAAAAGCTTTCATGTACCATAAAAGCAAACAAATAACTTAATTCATAAAATGAAACCAATTACATTCAGAAATATTTTTGTGAATCTAAGTTTCAACACATACTTATACTGATGTAAACCTTATTAGTAAACAAATTGTAGTTATTAGGTAAATTAATGTCAGTCTTTTTATTACTTTATATGTATATGCTTAATATAATGTGCTACTTTATTCTGATTAGACTTATTAGTGCTAATTCATAGCATTTATCCTGTATGCTATGGTGTAGTGATTTAGTGAAATACACAATAAGAATGTACAACTGTGGTCTGTTGGTGTGACATTTAAATTTGACCCTGAGTGGAAGCTATTGACAGATCTGCACAGATCTTGCTTTTAGAAGGAGGTGAAGAAGTGTGAAAGCTACTGGCTATGCTCTGTGTGTGTTTTTGTGCTTTTAAGCACATTCTGTCTGCAGACATGTTTGTGCGGTCTGTGTCATTACATGGATGGAAAGTAAGACGATTTCCTGAAATAAAAAAATTGATGTAGAAGTCTTACTGTATAATATTCTTTATTCTTTAGAGGACAGATCTCCTAAATGAATCCAGGAGAGGAAATAATTTGCAGGAACAAATTGTTTTCTCAAATAAGAATTTATGCATAATAGTTTAATGGCATGTCTAAAGTTATACACTGAAAAGTGTACTTTTGTTGTTTTTTTTCTTGTTAAAAGCCTCAGAGTAAGCTTTGTAATAAATGCAGCGGCAGCAGGGAGAATCACGCAAATGGCTCTTGTGTGGCTAACAATTAGTGTATTCCCAAGCCTGCCAGAGTGCCCAAAGAGAGCTACTCTGTTGGATAGAGTATCAGGGATCGATACACACAGCACAGAGAAAACCATTAATTCTTATTAATAATGGATTAGCAAGTTATCATTTTCACGAGGCAACACTTAATGGAAATTTGTCTGATGGCATCAGCACTGGTTGTTTTAATGGAACACTTCCATTAAAGCCTTTTCAAGCCATTAGCAGGCAGCTTGTTTGCAATTAATTCCATATGAAGCTGCCTTCCCTGCAAGTTATTTACCCCGATAAAGTCAACTGCACTTCAGGCTGTTTGTTTAAACCAATAAACATCATGTTTGTTATCTGTACATCTGTTTTATGCTTAAAACTGAAGGAGCATTTGGTTATATGTTAGCAACGACATGTGCAACTAAAACACTATCATATGGAATGTTCTTTCACATTATCTCTCACTTGGGTCAGTCTGTTTCAGTGTAACAGAATTTACTCCTATTCTGTGTTAGAATTTAAATCTTATGAATGTCAAACTGAATTGACATAATGAAATAATACAGATCAAACAAACAGTGTCAAAACTAATGTCCAGTGGCTCAGAAGCTCTATTAGAGTCCATTAGGCCAGCAGCTAACAACCTTATATGTTGTATTGATTTTTTTCCCTGCACAAAATTTTTACTTTCATCTCTGTTATTAATTAACTCAGCAATGAAAATTACATTCTGTTTGTTGCAATAGAAAAAGAAAAGCATAGTTTACAGTTTTGACATGACATTTTGGCTAAAAACCTCTTCACAACATTGTATAATTCATTAACATGCAGGTTTTGAAGTGATTAAAACAAGATTGTTTCCTTCTTAATACACAACTAAACATACTGAGTAAGATGAAAGCGGAACAGCAGGTTTGGTGCCACACACTAACAAGATCCTGGATCTAACCTAGAAAAGTGTCTTTTCAGGCATTGGTTTCTTTGTCAGCTTCCAAACACTGTCCTCTCCAGCTCTTTAATATTCAGTTCACACTGTTTTTAGTTACGATAACACCGAATCCAAAGAAACTTTTTTTATTTATCAGAAAGAGAAAGAGAGCAGTGGCTAAAGACAGAGCTGTATTATCAGAACTAAAGTGAAATATCAAGAGTGATGTGATTCATCATCAGGGAGATACTGTACTTAAAATGTTTAAACTTAGAGAAAAGAAAAACATCAAACTTTCAGTACCACTGTGGCAGAGGCTTTCAGTCGGGCCTTCCAATCCTTCCTGAATTATTCAAGACAGTAGTGAAGAAAAAGAACTCTAAGTGCAATTACCCATCATTCATCTCTTTCCAGTGTGAAGAACATTAATGTAATAGCTTTCATCTTCTCAAGCTGATTATGAACGAGGGAGGCACCTCTCAAGTCTTGTGTTTTTTCACTGTAAGTCAATAAACTATATGACATGTGAAATGAAGAAACAGATGCTTGGAGCGGCCATTTAATACAACTGTTTGAAAACGTGCACGGGTAAAAGCCTTTGCATTGTGTGCTTTTAGCTGGTGAGAAAGTGGATGTTCCTGGTATCACACGACTGGGAGTCTGGGGTGTTGTATTACCTGTGGTATTTAAACTGGCGCCCCAACCTAGATCTAGTCAAAGATGACTCACTATCTCTGACGTCTTTCATCCCACCTGCTTCCTTACGGGTAAGTTTTAAGACAATAGATGGAGGAAGACGCACCAAAACAACAATTATTTTTTCTTATTTATTTTTTATTCATTTTTACTCTTTTTGAAGTTAATCACATAAAATTAGGCAAACCTCATATGAATCTGATGTCAAAACATTGCTACAGATTCATTAATGCCTGAAAACTATAGAACATAGTTGATGGAAATTCACCCCCACCCTTTTTTTTTTGTATGAATAAGCTCTATATGTATGTGGCTCTAACCTATTAGACAAGCCTGCTAATGTGCCTGCTGGATTGTGCAGCTCATTTACACAACCCTGGGGCACCATCACCTCTGATGGCGGGATTTGCTCATTTGTACTGTCATGAAAATCAAGTGTTTTTCTATTCTGACACAACGAAGGACGTCTGACTGTTTGGAGACATGTGTGGGTGTCAACCCGGGGACACTTGCATGAAACACAAAGACAGAAAAAAAGACATTTTGAATGCAGCGTTTTGAATGCAGCTTGAATATGTAATAAGTTATAGAGAATGCTATCTTTATAACTGAACCTAAGCCACTATCTGTTAGCTGCTGTGGGATCTTTGGAAGGGCTTTCCAACACCTGACAAGTGGGCCTTTCCTTTAGACCCTGACATTAATAGACCATGTGGGGAAACTGTTAAGCGTGTTAAGTAATCCCGGGAGGTGCTCGAGACGCAGATGCCAATGTGGCTTCAAGCTTCTTTGGAAATCCCATTTTGGGGTTAGCTCATCATCCATCACCACACACCCTCCTGTAACCCCACTAACCTTATTAATGCGCCTCCCCTTGATTAGCTTTTCCTCGGAGATTATAAAGAACCCCTACTATTGTTCTCATCTTCTTACCCACATGGCCCAGAGGCCTTAAGTGATTTTAGTCTACACTTGCCAAAATTGAAGAGTAAATTAAATTATAACAAGAACATAAAATTCTGGCTCTAGATGTCCTTTTTGTCTAGGAGTTGTGATCAGCTGAGGTGACCGCTTATTAACAACTTGAGATCAACTTTGTTTTCTTCTGATCTTTCTGCATAAGCTGGTTGAGTTTAATCAAATGCTTTTTGAAAGTTTTGAGGATGCTCCAAAAAGAACACGCATATGTATAATCTGCTTCTAATATACCTGATTTGGTCCAATTAAATGTCAGTTTGATCGATTGTGTGGAGGCGCCAAAATAGCCAGTTGGGTATGTTATGATGCCATTGATACTTCCTACATACCTCTCACTACAAATGAAATCTACACTAACACTCTAATTAAAGTGGATTATTATAATTCAGTGGGGACTAACATTAAGTAAGAATATAACAAGGAGAAAGTAAATAACAGTAAGCAGGTGAAATGTCAATAAAGACATGATTATGAACACAGAAGTGAAATGTCTTTTGTCGTCTTCCTTTATCTGGAATGACACTGGCAGTTTGTGTCATCCAGTGGCACTGCTGAGACTGGGATACAGCAGAGAGTTTGGGTGAATGCCTCCAGCCCTGCCACTGAGCTTGCTAATTAAACTATTAATCTCACATCATTAACCTAGGATGGCCCTTTCCTTCCTGAATTCCGACATTGCTGCAGTAGTTTATGAAAACCGCATTCAATCACATCTCTCTAGTCTTTGAAAACCTCTGATCCTCCATCTTTGCAGTCACTCTTCTCACATTATATTGCTTTCTGTGGTGCATTTTGTGTTCTTAGGCTCTCCTTCCTGTAGTTGTGCTCTGCAAGTGGCTTCCTGCACGTGGGTGGACTACAGCTGTGTGATAACAGCATTACACTCCTAGTGCCTCTCCAAGGTGGATATGGTTACTTTTAATTAAAAAAGAATCAATTTCTGTTGCTGACAGTGTTTGAACTGGGTGACCATATGGACACTTAAAAATACAATCCAATTTCCAGACCCCCCAGCCCTCCATCTGGTCACCCATCTCTTAAACCACTTTGGCATTTCCATTGCATCACTCTTAAGCTTAAGAAACTGCCAAATCAATCAACAAAGGTCTTAGGTTAACCTATAGGCACATTCAGCTAAATGCAGGCTGTGTGGATGGATTGCAGACATTTGCAAATTCTAAGTCTTTCCTACATATATAGCACTGGTTCTTTGGGGATATTTTTGTTATAATTACTCTAACGCCCCATGAGACCTCTTATTTATGGTCTGGCCATTGAACAATAAAAGAACATGGTGGTAAATTAAATTTGCTGAGCCATAATGACACTTGCTCTGCAGTAGTACATGGTGAATCACAAATAAATGTTGGAGTGCTTTAAATTTGTTGGGTTAATCATAAGGCCACTGGTGTGAAAGGGGTAGTACTAGACACAAAGAAGACCTCGGTGGTCCTGCCACACCTCACGGGAAAAGTTACACCGGATCATAACAGGAGAGGAGAGAGAAGAGACACATACATCAAAAGCTTATTAAAGCCAATGAAATAACTCACTATGACAGCACCACAAAAAGATAACCATTACATTTAAGTACTGAGGATGTGTGTCTTTGAGGGTGACCTTGTGGGCCACCGGCCCATTGTGTATGAGGGAGCTGCTTGATTAGGCCGAACTCCCCAGGGATCGATGGGACTTCTGTGATCAGCACTCAGAGTAATCACACTGTATTGTCTGTTTACACAGGGGTGGTATAAGATGAATGATGTCACAAAGCCATAACACTGATCGTGCTGGTGGACAGTTTCTTGTACTTATTTGTTCTGCTAAATTATGATGAATGGTTAGAAGCCAAACACTGTAATAAACAGTATGACAACAACTATTAAAATGCAGCTATCTTAAACCAGCTAACATATTTAACTCTAAAGTTAATTTAAAAAAACACGAACAAAAACTATGCCAAATGTTTTCTACTTGTTATTTCTTTAGCTGTTTAACCTTTTGAATGGGAACACAAGAAGATCAGACCAAGCTTGTGTAATCAGAAACTTGCCAGGTTCTCCGCCTATAATATCTGTCTGGTGTCTGCCCTGTAATACAGCAGATCCAAACCAGAAATATAAAGCTCACATAACAAAGTTGGATACAAATTAAAGACAGAAAATACACACAACCCCACTATTAGTGGTAGGTGTTATTTTTGACCCTCCCCCAGCTGTCTCATTTTAATTCTGTCTTCTTGCTTTATAGGCTGGATAACAGCAGTTCTGGGTTTCTTTCTATGTGTGCTGACATTAAACTAAAACCATAGCTTTACAAGGGCAGTTCAAGTGTGTGTATGTTTTCTCTTGCAGCTTTAAATCACATATCATCAGTTTTCAGGTGTAACTTTACTCAAGAAAAAAAAGTTCCATCATTTCATCAAAGTATCTTTGTTTGTTAATTAAAATACCCAACTCTGTGTTTTAATCTGTAAATGATACCATCACAATGAAATGAGAGAATTGGCCAGTCCAGTTCTCTTAAAATACAGAGTGAAAGAGAGCTAAATGACCCGCTGGCTGTTTGCATCTTTGAACAACTCTTGATGACATGGCAAATGGAAACCACATTGACAACTTATCATAAAGGAAAAATATATTAACAATGGAACCCAACAAATTATTTGCCATCTAGCACATTTGCTTATTATCCACATTTGCATGTAGGTATCTGCACAACACAGATTAAAACAGCACAGAAAGCAGCATGGTTTGATAATCTAGGACAGATCCGAACTCTAAGCTGCACTGGGCGCCTGATAGATGCAGCACATTCAAATAACTTGATGACATTTAATTTTTTTTTTCTTTTTATTGTGAACTCTAAAACGTACATGCATTGAAATTCAAATAATTCTTAGTCTGAGTCAAATTAAGGCATGAAAAGTGCTCGGGACAGCATCTTAACAGGGGAGTAAACAAAATTCACAACCAGCATTAAATAGTATTTATACACTATTAATTGTTTTAGGATTACTTGTATTCTTAAGTACTTTTTAAAATAGTTTTCACTTTGTTTTCCAAGTTAGTTTTTTCAATAGCAGGATCTAATATTTTCAGTAATAGATACATTTGAGTCAAATACATGTCCACAGAGGAAACCAGTTCAATGGGAGCTGGATTAATATCTTACTTAAGCACTGCAGCTCCAGTCAGGCTTTGATTTGTTCTGATCAAATTACAAGCAGCGCAAAGGCTGTCTTGCCAGTCCACAAGAAAATAACATAAAAGGACCGCAAAACTTTTTTTTTCTTTTCCCTGCAAGGTCGAGTTCACAGAAATACTGTACAAAGGAAGACACACCATGAGACACAGGGCTGAGAGACAAAAGGCAAAGGGTACAGAAAAACAAATCTTCTTTGATGTGTGTTTGAAAGGACAGAGCACTTGCCGTGGTTGGGTGAGGATGGGGAAACATGAGGGGTCAGGGCATAATTGAATTACAGTGACCCAATGACAGCACTGTAGGTGAGGTCATGTGTTGAATTAATTCAGTTCCTGACCCCGTCTTTGGCTGGGCAGTGCCTCATGGCTACCCCCAGGACCCTAAGGTGCTGCAGCAGAGACAAATCTTTCAGAGTGGCTTTTTTCCAGCCGAAACTGTCATTCAAGTGGACAATTGGGCACAGAGACTGATCGGATGGGGACTGACGGATCCCCATGGTCTTGACTGCATGTTGATTTTTGTACTGACATTAAAGCTCTGTATGTGGAGATATATGTATACTGGAATCAACTGAAGAATTAAAACGCTATCTGTATTTCATTTTAAATGAGAAAGAATGATGTCACACAGGCTAAAATTCTAGTGTCATGTGTTTTCACATTGCAAAGAAATGAATGCAGAATGCCACAAGCGAAAAAAGAAAACTTACTGTCTGCCAGAGAGGAGAACACCAAGCAGCTGAGTAGAAGCAGGAACAGTGAAGCCCCTCTGGGCAGATGAAGCCCTGCCAGGTGAATATTAGGCACCATGTTTCAAGTTGGCCCTGCTCCCTCTTCAGTCCCCTGCTAGCAACGTCCCACTCTGACAGGATCAAAGACTAAAACCTGGGAGAATAAAAAAAAAAAGAGAAAAGCATTCAGAACACAGGTACAGAAACATTAGTATTCAAACTTACCAGACATTTGCATATAATTGAGAAGAATAACAAAGTTAGGCAGAAATATCAAAAGCAAGATGTGGAGCAGAACCAAACAAGACGCAAATTTAGCATAGTGTAAGGAAAACAAGAGCACATGGTACTAAAAATCTTTGTTCACAATCATCAAGGTACCTAATACCCACAACAAATCCTGCTCAGGGCAGAGGACTATATGAGTTAAGTGAATGAAACATGCAAACTGCATCACAGCAGGGGAGGTGAGACAAAAATGCACTCCACAGAGGTGTATGTGTATGTGTGTGGTGTAGGTAGGTAGGTAGGTAGGTAGGTAGGTAGGTAGGTAGGTTGTGAGCAACCCAGAAGAACTCCTAAACAGCAGTCCCCAAGGAACACAGCCCACTTAATGTTTCCCATTAGGAAATTGAAACCGTGTCATCCAGATGGTTTCAAATCACACAAAGTGCCGTGATCTCATTGAATGACAGCATCTAGGGAATAAGAAACATATAAAATACAACAATCAAGAGGGGCTAGGGGGTTTTCTTGATTGGTTCAGAAAGCAGCAGCAGGCGTGCTGCAAATGAACCAAACTGTTTAACAGACAGAATTGATCCATTGTCTTAAGAAAAAAATGGAGGGGGAAAAAAAAGACTGTCCACCAAAACAAACTACACAAACACTGATGCTTTGTCTTTTGAGGAATTAAATTTAGTGTCGGAAATTGCTCAGTCCATCGATTTAGATATGACCTTAAGTTTGTTATACCCTCCAGTTTCGATGTCTAATTCTATTATAAACACAGTAACAGTGTATCCCCATAAATTGAGCTAACTTAATTTCTAATCCATGTGTTCTTGCCCACAGCCATCTGTGATGAGTAACCATAATGCTGTAAAGAAGACCACAATATGGCATGTACAGATATCTCTGTTTTATGGAATTAAATCAGCATGTCCTGGATTTGAGAGAAAAAAGGAGCTAAAATGAAAAAGTTTTATTGTGAGCCTATCGTTGGCTTCAAGGTCTTTCTTACTGGTAAGCAATTTTAAAAGAGGCCTGTTGGAATAATTTCTCAGCTCTTCTGCTCAATCTCACTGCCCACTTTACAGCAATGATGAACAATACTCGTGGCTCTTACATAAAGAGGAAGAGAGGAGCGCACACTGTGGAATATCTGGAGGCTTGCTGGGTGGCCAGTCAGCTTTGGCCTATTCAGTTCAGCTAAATAAGTCAGAGTGTCAGGGACACAATGCCTGCAGTATCTTAAGGAGAAAAAAAACCAAAACAAAAAATAAAACAAAAACATTCTTGAGACTGTGGAGGTCGTGAGCAGCCCATTACTCATGTGGTTATTTCAATGCAGGTGCAAATAAAGAAAAAAAAACAACCTCTTTCTCCACCAATGAAACAATTTGTGTGGTGGTGGATCTTAAAGCTAAACGCTGATTTCTTTCTTGTTTCTTAACCCGTTTAAAACTATTCGGACAAGCCATTTGTTGAAAAGAAAAATAAATGCACGGCTTAGTAAGACAAGGACAAAGAATGCAATGGGCTTCATCTGGGTTCAAACACAGACAGGTATTGCAGACAGGTATTGCTGACAGCCAACTCTTCATCTCTGCATGCAACAGTACAGGAATGCGCCCCGAGGCCTTCATGTCTGCTGAACCAATTTCCAAATCGAAACACAACGTTAAGGAATTTCTACACACTGCATTTTCTCAATCATCTACTGACAGTGAAAGTTTAAACTGCGATCCTATCAGACAGTCGTACGCTGCTCCTTGCACGTAAACTTTAGGGGGGAAAGACATCCAGAAGTGCAGCCGAAATCACTTTAAACCCCAGGAATTTAAGCTTCCTTCATCGCTGTTAATGAGAAAGCGGTTTACTGCTGGTGAGTTAAGCTGCGGCAGTCAGAGGAAGAAGGAAATAATAAATAAATAAATGCATAAATATGCTGCTTAGGGTGCCAAAGAGTTGGATCACACCCCTTCTCTGCATCAGGAATTAAAACATTCAGACTCCATTTTTATTTCAAGTTAATACCCCAAGTTAGCAGTGCAAAATGAGTGTAACTCTCATCAAGTTTGTTGGCTGACTAATTTGCTATGACACTCATTTTAATATACGCCTGTGCTGTGCTGGTTAATGGCGGAGGGAGGGGAGAGAGTGCAAGGCTGATATAGTTGGCGACTCGCCGTGCTCCAAACCCTTGGCGGTGGAGGGATATCTCTCACAGCAGATGCCAGAGAGAGGCAGATGCTTTTCATCTTCAATGAGGCAAATTCCTAGAGCGAGGCTTATTCTTTATTTATTTTGCTACTTATTTACTCCAGTAAAGTTTGGTCCCACCCAGCTGTACATACACACTTGGGGACAATGTTTGCCACTATATCTGTATTTGTGACGTGGCTGCAGTGCAAACGAGAGGACGGTGGACTTAGGTGGACACTGTGCAGCGTACACCAGAGTCTGAGCAACTGGCTCAGCAAACAAGAACACATTGTTGTCTATCGTTTGCGAGTATGCGGGAGAGTGAAAATAGTGTGAAGTTGTAGGGGGCTGGTGGATGCCTGCCCTTGTGAGAGTGTGTGTGAATCTTTTTTTGTCGTCGTTATAATTTACTGCCAAAGCATGGTTGTGCGTGTGTGTGAGCAACACAAAAAAGTAAGCAGCTAATAAATATTGTTTAAATAATCATCCATATTATTTCACCAGGAACTGAAATCTTCATTAATATTCACATTAATTAGGCAGGGTGACTTCAGAGCCAATTGTTTTATGTCAGCTTCATTATTCCAGAAAGTGAAGTGAACA
Source organism: Pseudomugil gertrudae (assembly GCA_037177535.1). Classification (NCBI taxonomy): domain Eukaryota; kingdom Metazoa; phylum Chordata; class Actinopteri; order Atheriniformes; family Pseudomugilidae; genus Pseudomugil; species Pseudomugil gertrudae. The sequence continues at coordinate 18,282,720 of JBAMHV010000008.1, forward strand.
AACTGTAAACAAAGTTCAAACTAATGTGAAAACATTTACTTGTTTCAAATTTGTTGTTTCAAATCGTTAGTGTTTAGTTACAATATTTTAAAAATAACATTAAAACCCCCAATTTTACACATGTAGGTACACCTTTTTACGTAACTTGGAATGGAGCTGCAGTGCAGTTTGATTATTTTTTCTGCATCATCTGGACACAAGAGGTCACACATCTATCTAGATCAGGTGGTTTCTCTCAGCGTGAAAACAAAGTCATGAATTCCAGAGAACTATCTTCATACTTGTAATACTAAACTGTACCAATCAAAGTACAGATCTGCTGAGCGATCCCATAAATGTTATGTGCTACATCATTCAGATGAAGGAAAGAGTTAAAAACTACTGATGCTTTTTAATCCAACTAGAAAAAAAGGTTCCGTGCAGTCAGGAAGCAGCAAGTTGTCACTTAGAGAAAATACAGGAGAGCCGCACAGAAGGACAACATTTGTGGCGTACCTCATCACTCAGTGTGTTATGACAACGAGCCTGAGAGGATACTCCAAACATCCGCAAAAAGCTGCCTATATTTGTGGAAATCATAGATGACGCAAAGCCAGAGACTCCTTCATCCCCTCCACCTCATTATCACCTCATTTGAGGACATGTTTTGAATAAACACTGTATGAAGAGGGTGTGTTTATTAAATTCAGGCCTGTAACGTCCGTGCCTGGGAAGACACGCACTCATAACATCTTCAGAATTTTTTTCAACTCACTCCAGAAATTTGAGGTGTGGGTGTTATTTCAGAAGTCGTCAATGAGGCTGAACACTTTTTATGGTGCAACGCTGGGTCCCTAATTTGTCAATATGTCATGATCGTGTATCTTATTAGGGGAGGACGATTCTGTTGTGGTAACATCTTGTCTAAACGCAGAGGCGCCATGACAGCGGAGACAAGGTCATTGAATTGAACCGGGCTAAACCTTCTATCTTCCACTCAACAGTGCATCCATGCTTAATCTGTCAGGAAGAGGATTTGGATTCTTAAGTGTTTGGGGAGTTCTCGGGAATACAGAGCATGGCAGGCAGAGGGTGCAGCATTGTGAAAACAGGCAGAAAACAATGAGGTTTAGGAAAGCAATTAACAAGAGAAGAATTGGATAGGACCATCTAATATGGTAAAATGTGGAGGGCAAAAAACCTTTTGACTTAGCTCATTTGGGCAGGCAAGTGTGTGCACATAACACACACCTATCCTGTTTACTTATTTGCCTCCTACATGAGGTGCCTGTCACTCAAGTTATTAACCCCTGTGTATGTGTGTGGTAAGGGAGTGGCCACGCAGAAAGAATGGTAGCCTATATACAGACAATGGACGAAAGAGCAGCGCCAAAAGAGCACAGAGGCTAAGTAAACACCACCATTACACTAACTACAGGTAGCATTTCTGCTCTCTGTCGTTTTCCTCCCTCCTACTCATGTTCTCTCTATTTCTCCAACTTTATTTAATGGTCATCCTGAGCAGGAGGAGGTGGGACAGCTGAGATATATGGCTAGCTGTGTGGGGAGCTAATCATGGGCGTCTCTGGGGGTGATAAACCCAGGCCAGAGAGGTTTGTATTTGCAAAGACTGCAGCGGCTCCATAAACACAGTTAGAGGCTGAATTTCAACAGCTGTGTTTTGGCTCATGATTAGTTTTCCATGGCCCACCTTCACAGCTCCTACTAACTAACTAACTAACTAACTAACAATAATATATA
>JBAMHV010000008.1:18284559-18298536 GCA_037177535.1 Pseudomugil gertrudae
TATATATATACACACAATATATATATTGTTTGTGTATAAAAACAGTGAAAATCCACACGATACAGAGGGAATTGCTGCACATTGGTGAGCCCTGTGTTGTAAAATGAAAGTGTAAAGTAACTAGATAGGGTTCCCCTCAGCTCCAAAAGCCTTGTTGCATCCACGGCTTGATGGTGCATGTCTTTTTTACAGGACTGCAACAAGACCCTGCATTGAATTTCACCTAACAAAGGGTAATGTCCTGTGACCTATCGAGTTTTACAGCACTTCTGTTTACAAGCTGATTCCAGAAAGTTAATTGTTAACGCTTTATTGCTGAGCACAAGCTTGAGAGTCTGAGAGACACCTATAAAAGACGGGAGCTCCTCCTTAAATTGAGCAATAGAAAACCAGAAACACAGACTTAGATGACCTACAATGACTAGACTTGTGAAATAAATCACGCAGCTGGTGTCTGCTTGTAGAGATGACTCAAACAAACTCATCATGTATGATTTAAGTCAGAACATCTAAAATGTTTGCAAACCTTTATAATATATCACACAGTCCCCATGACGCATTGTGATGTCACCTGTGACGCATGAGGGCTAGGCTTAAAGCATCACACTCCTGATAATGCCTGACACAGGTTTTAACTTGCCTCTGAGCAGAATACAATTACTTTTGGATATTGGCTTTATGCATGTGATACAAAGTCGATTGACATTTAGTCTGGCTGAATGAACCTTTGACACATCTTAAGCACCTTCATACATTTTCCTGACTCAAGGATTTACATTTACGTCTTAGTGGGGCGTACCAATCTTTTCAGCTGCAAATCAATCCGAGAATGAGAGGTGATTTGTATTACACCAATACGTGTTACAAAGACAAGGAGAGACATACCAGAGTGCCACTTTCATTTGAATTTATTGAGGAGTGATTATTGGCGATGTTGTGCTGCAGAGCAAGGAGAAAATAGCTTGTAATAGAACGCGCTGAGCAAAAGGCCTGCAAATAAATCAAGCAGCAGGCTCAATGTAAAGCAGACATCCATCAAATAAAAGAAACGCTGTGTATACCCAAACCAATTGAGTGTATGAAAAAGCTTTCTGTACAGTAGCACCAACCTTAGATATATGGAATATAAACTAGCGCAGTTTGGAAGCAATGCAATATTCATAAAACCATTAAGCCAAATGAAAAGAAAGAAAAACAATGTTTAACACACGAGTCTCACACAACATGCAACACATTTTATTTTGCTTCCTAAAGCAGAACCTGATCCGAGGACTTCCTCAATGTGCACCTCGCTGTAAATATTGAAATGTGTTTTTAATTTCATCCACTCAGTTTACATTGTCAATATCTGAGACTGAGAGCTGTGGCCTAGGCAGTAGAACAGGTTTCTGCCCATCACAAGGCTGGTGGCTTGGTTTCTAGCTAACTCATGAGGCAGAGTCTGATTTTCTCATGGTTTGGGGTTTCACTTGTTGTAAGTAGACACATGTGAGGCTCATTCATTTATCTACTACTTAGGTCATTCTTCACTTTGTAAGTATTTTTCCTAGTTTTGTTTTTCTACTATGTATTTAAGCTGTCTTACTCTTTTGTTGCTTTGGCATTCCAAATGTTCCCTTCTGTTTTTCTGGTTCATTTTAAGGTTTTTTTTATTTGTATCAGTTGCTGCCCTAAAATTTGTGTCTTGATCTGGAAATACAGAAAATTAATATGTAACCCCCAACACTCCAAAACAGCTAACACTGGTGTGTGAATGAGAAACACATTGTCAAGAAATATGTAGAAGGTTAAAGAAGGTACCAGATTAGTGCCGACTATATATTAATCTCTCTTATAAATCATTCTCTTTCTGATTTGCGCATAGCTTCAGTCTTTCAGAGCCTACAAATGATAAATGATAAATCAAGACGCTGTACATGCATGACTGCCAACAGTCTTCTTCTACTTCAAAGTCTGAAAGACATTTATTAAATTCTTGTACTGAAAGTTAACAAATGAAAATGAATAATTAGGACTGTGTTCTATGCCGTGACCAAATATTAAGTTAGCAGCATAAACTGAGATACATTTTCAAAAGCAGATGCACATAAATATCACAAGGAAATTTACCCTGCCAAGCAAGAAAGATGAGCTAAGACGTCACCACTTGACGGTTTGCTCGCGGACAGATGGTGCCATAAAATGACTAGGCAGGCAGCACAGAAGGCATGGACTCCCCCCTTCACACCATGTAAAAGACTTCAACTCCCCCACCCCCATCACCTCCTAGGCAGAGAGCCTCATCTCAACCAGTAAAAGACAAACAGAGTGAAGGCATGTGCAGAAAGACTGGCAAACACACAGCTCCACAGATCAATAGCTTGCCAAACAGAGGCAGTTGTTCAGGCTCGATGCACGGATAGAACAGGGATGGATTTTTAGCAATCACAAAGAGAAGAAACAATTTGAAAATCAAGCATTTAAAAAACAAAACATGAAATAAAAACTATATGTAAGCATATTTTCTCAGAAAATACTGATGGTTTGGTTTTCAGAAGCATTTGTTTTCAAAAGAAGGCACTGAAGTAACAATATTGGGTAAAACTTTGTATAAGATGATTAGGAGTGTTTTTTGAGAGCCTCATGCTATTAAGCAGGTGTCCCCACTGTTCTAAATCAATTACCTACAGCTAGTCAGTGCTTAGAGTAGGGGGTATTGTAAATCAGCTTGGTGTCAGGCCAGATTAGTAACTGTAAAGAGCAGGGGATGAAGCTCTTTGGCCATCGTGGACCCTCCAGAGGCCGACAAGAGAAAGAAGCTGTGGCCTTAGTGCTTAGTGACAGAGCAGTATTTCTGCTTAATGTTTGCAACAATACTTACAATACAAAGACTGGGTTGTATAAGGATGTAAGTATGGCAGAGAACCTACCCTCCCCCTGTTGTTATTAGAGAACATAAAGCAGGACTATTAAAACCAGTATTGCATGTTGCAAGAATTTTGATCAAATCAATCATAACCCTTTTTTCAAGGACTTTATCATATTTGCACATTTGTGCTTTTACACTTGAATTTTTTTTTAAAATAAGAACTTGCAAAGTTATCCACAGATAATTAAAAATTGGCCAAGAATAAAACTAGCCAGACTGCTTCAATTAGCTATGTGGTCCAAAAAGTGCTCCAAAACTCTTCTGTGGATGATGGTGTGCTCATCCAACTGCAATCTCACAAGCAGCTCCTTATCTTGCTACATTTGTTACATGCAAATTTGCCACTGAAAAGCTGCCATGTCAGGCACAAAAGTCTCTGAGGAAATAAAGCCACTACACACAGAGGTGAAGAGCTGTAACTGTGAACCACATTCACTTTGCAACACTTTACATCCAATATTTTTCACGCTATGTGCAATGTTTGTTTTCACTCGGAGCTGAATTTCACACAAGAAACTCTGTATTGATACAATTTATTGTTTCACCTTATGGCCGAGCATGTAAAAAGGCACAGGGAACAACTGTCGTCCGAGGAACAGAAGAATAAAGTCAGTGTTGACTCAGGGAAGGGTTAGACAAACTCAGAGTGGACTGGGAAAAGCCCCTCCTATATAATCTGGAGCTTGTGGTGGGAAAACAGAAACATTGTACCTTATGGTGTCTGGTGCAAACCATAGAGCTCTATTTAGAAAGAAGAACCTTTTCATGAGAAGAGTGTTTGTGGGAATAGGCACACAAGCATATGCTGTGCTTGGATCTACCTTGTTACAAAAAGTCTATTTGTTACACCCAAAGGGGGAAAAAAAACAGCAGACTCCTGGTCTTACATGAAACAGTTTAGATGCAACTTATTCATTATACTTTAGTTGCTATTGCGAATATGGAAGAAATAAAAAAAAAGTTTTCCCCCAAAGGTCCTTATCCAACTCCTCCTGCCTTTTATTCCAGACGGCTACCCTTTCAGTCCTTGTCTAACTAGTGAAAAGAAGCAGATTCTAATAAGCTGTTCTGTTTTTATGTCAGTCCGTGTTTCCTTCCATCCCTGAGTTTCTTCATCCCTCCCAGAGCATGCTTCCTTCTCCGTCTCTTAGGCTGTCTAAGCCATGAGCCAGCCTGTTGGAGCAGATGGAACCATATATCCCCATCACTCTCCGGAGGCCCGAGGATTTAAAATGTAAAAGAGATGAGTGCGGAATTGGCAGGGGCCAGTCGATAAAGGGCAAGAAAAGTAGGGAGTTTCAGCTTAAACTGTGTTCATCAAACAAAGCCATTGTGCTACACAGAATAGGAATAAATGACCACTAACCTGGCAGGAGTTCACTCGATTAGTAAATAATATAACATTTTGTCCAAGATTATACAAGCATTTGTTACTGTAGAGAAAACTCATCAGTTGTTTATATTTTGCCTTTCAAAAAGCCAGACTCATTTTTATTTTTTTAACTTGAGCAATAGTTCTTCAGGCTTTCTAAGGTCTTACCATGTTTATTTTTGAACATGGGCTAGTTCCTCACTCATTTTCAGAGGAATGTATTTTTGTTGAGGTCAACCTACATTAAACATGGAAATGATCCAAGCAAACACCCTAACCAGACTACTTAAACCAGACTACTTAACCCTTTAAAAAAATGGAGCAGCTGTGCTCTGACTATGGAAGTTCTTGGTTGCCATGCTCCTGCTTAAAAGTCCCTAAAATAAAAACTATAAAAACATAGAACAATATTTTTTTAGCTGAAAACTAAGACTCCCACCTTTCAAGCTGTACTGTCAAGCATTGATGGCGTCACATCAAATGCCACAATTAGCGGTGCAAAGTAGCTTTTAAAATACAAGACGTGGGACAAAAGTGTCCAGCAGAGAAGCAGCATTAAGCTAATCATGAGGTGACTGAGTGGTAGTAATAGGAAAGACTAGGAAAATATTTTAATATGTACTTATGATGTATTTTAGTTCATTTTACAAGTGGTTTTCAGTTATTTTTATCAGTTAGTCAGTAGTTTTAGTGTAGTTTGTTGCTAGTTGTTCTGCAGGCTCTTGTTTATTATCAGCACAACATTAGTAGTGTTTAGCTTAGTTTACATTAGTTTAGGTTAGAAAGGTCTAAGCATAGTTTTCTCTATTTCTCTATTTTTTCTGTAGTTGTTTTGTTACACATGGGAAGTCAGTGGTGCAGAGAAATACTTCCACCATTACATTGCATGTCATTGTTGACAAGAACTGCTAAGAATACTCCGACAAGCACATTTAGAGCTTACATATAGTACTCACATCACTTGAAGATGTTTTGTTTATATATCATTTCTCAACCTGTAAATTCCATATACAAATACAAATAACACCTGTTCCAGACATGCATTATTTTTACTGATTTACTCTGTTTTATCCTGTTTTTTTATAGGTGCAACAGTTTCAAAAAGACATATACCGATGTACACAATATTGTAATTTTCAATGGTCCATCCAATGTCCACTGAAATGTCTTCATGGAAAGGTTGCTATTAAGAAGTCATCCGTAGACCAGGCAAAAAAAGGAGAAAAGGCTGAGATTTGCCAAATGGCTCAAGAACTGGGCTGAAAATCAGTGGTAACAGGTCTTATGGAGATATGAATCTTCCCCAGAGCTCAGACCTCAGCAGTATGGAAGCAGTGTGGAATCATTTTGACAGAGAACGGAACAAAAGGCAGCAACATAAAAAAAAATGTCCGTTCTGAAGCCTGGAGAACTATTTCTGAGGCCTGCTTAAACAAATTATTAGAAAGTCTGCCTGTGAGCGTGAAGACTATGCTAATGAATAAAAGTGGTCATATCAACTATTAACATTTAAACCTATTAGGTTATACAAACTGCTTTTGCTTTATATATGCATATTTGAGCTTGTTTCAATAAACTGATGCACCCATGTGCAGTGTCCTTGGTAATAAAAACAGAAATCAGAGGTGACTAAAGACTAAAGCAGTACTGTGTAATGAATAAAGATAAATCAAATATGTCATGAAATTTTTCTTCTGTATTGTGCACACAGGTTACTGTGTAATTATCAAGCAGCCTCAGAGGGTAAATATAAGTCAATCAAAGAAGAAGTGCTAAAATGCAGTTTCCCTAACGGCCACTTGAAGCCATTAATCTTCTTGTTAAAATGCATCAAGTTACAGCAGAAATAAATATGTTAACATCCCTGTACAAACATGTAGTTCTTATCCTTCCTTTTCTTATTTTTTTCATTTTCAAAGTGTTATGTGGGGTGTATGTTCGCAGCTCACCCATTTAATAACATTAAACAAGCTTGAGTGACAGGTGTGTACCACGGTCACAGGTCACTCAATGTGTGTCAGACTTCAGGTCATTAGTTAGATCCATCCCTTACATGCAACCCCTGGACCAAAATAGCCAAGACTTCTAAATGACAACACTGAGGTTGATGGGTTTTGTTTTTGTACTTCTATGGTTATATAAAAACAATAAACTTTGTTCTCTTCATTATTAATACACATATATAATAAGTTCCAGTCATAAATCTACCAAATGCTGATGGGTGATTACTCACCAGAAGCAGAAAATAAACAATAATTAAATCAGGATGTTACTCAACTGTCTCTCGTGGTTACATTAGCTGGAAAGGTGGAGTCAGACCTGCTTTTCTCAACACCTGACCTCGGGCCACCTTCCAGATAATGAGAAAGTATCTGGACACTGCATCTGTCGTCTGGAGGAAGAATCTGCTTCGTCCTCAATCTCTGCGTGGCAGGATGACAAGCAGGAGGAGTGAAGAACAACAGGCGGACGAGGTCGTGAGCAGTACAATCGATTGCCAGCTGACTGGCAAGCTCCATTATACTGACAGGCCAGAGCCACAACACGCTGACCTGCACTTCACCAATGTCCTCATTACCATCTATGAATCTCTCTCTCTGGCCTGCTCCTCACTCCTGTTCTGTCTTTCCTACAGTCCCTTTGGAAAAACATACTATTAAAATTTGTTCAATCAAGCAGATGGATCCGTTTAAAAAAAGGCAAAGGCCACACAGTTTCTGCTGCTTTATGGTTAATGTAATACAGCAACAGATGCAGAACAAAGACAGCATAGCGTACAGAATACTATTCTTGAGGAGACTTCAAACTAGCTGCACATTTAATCTTGTGCTTCTACCTCATAGAAATTTTCAGTGTCTGCAAGGGAAGCCTCTACCATATTTAACACCTCACCCCCTTGTTATACTGAAATCCTCAGTCCTTGGTAGACTTATTTATACTCACTCCTCTACCCCACCCTTCTTTGCAAAGATAGGATTTACCTGCAGCTGAGACAGCCTCCAGACTATCAATTACCACCAGAGTAAAGTCGGTGTGCTGCACTCTGACTAACAAGACACACATACACAACACATGAAAGTATACACAACTTCTGCTTTTAAATACAGATCCTTTGAAAATATCAACTTAGAGAAAATCTGGGTTGTCTGAGTTATTTGATTGTACTGACTTACAAAATACTTTAACAATTTTCTTAAAAGAAATTAAACCCAGCACAAACTCTGCTGGAGATTCAGGGCAAATACAAAATGTATCAAATCAAGCAAACTGATACTTGAAAGTCCCCACAGTTGTTGGTTAATTCTAACTGAAGATGACAGAGATGTAATGACAACATTCCTTACTGCTCCTCATAGAAAAATAAAAGCAAACCAGAAAAAATAGGACACTCCAGATGTTACAAGCTTCAACTAAAAAATACAAAAGTAGAGTCAGAGCCTTTACTAAACTTTTAGCACATTATGTTAAATAAGAAGCAGGCTGAGACAAAAATGTAGTGTAGTAAAATAAAAAAAACACAAACTTACTATCTTCACTTCAATCCATTGTGGGGTCATGATGTTAGACTGGTTCCCAGTATTGTGGAAACAGAGATCTCCTAAATTCTACCTGACAAGTCATCTCGCTTTCTGACAACGATTACACTGAACACCAGGCTGCTTCGCATACAGGAAGACATGCAGGGACAGATCCTGTCACTCACCTTCCCAGATCCACCATGACGCCCAAAGTGCCTCTGTCAGGTCAACAAATGAAAAGCCATCACAGCCGATGCTGCAGTCATCAAGTTGAAGTCACTACGCAGACTGGTTAAATGCTCGCTTCCCAAGTCCTGTTCAACTTGGTTAAGCTGTTTTTTAGCTGACGGCGTTAAGTTTTGTCTCTCAGGTTTACAGCTTTGTCAATCACAGCAGGAGCCACGAATCCCGAGTCTGACCTAGACTCAGTCTTCAGGTCGGAACACAGTAGCAGGTATTGCAAATGATTGTTGTGTCTGGACACATTTATCTAGTCAACTCAGAATTTTAGAGAAGATAAATTTTAGATTAATATTTGGCCAATATCAAAGCAGGTTACAACATTTTTTAAAAAGATATATTCTCCTCTTTTGTGTCGGTAAGTCAGTGGGTGTAGACTTTTTAGCTGCACCCTGGCAGATTTAACAGAAAATTTACATTTATAAATAGCAGTCAGTAATTACAAATTAAAATGAATGAAAAATTATAAATATAAATTATAATAAAAAAATAATCAGACTTTGGTGTATACAAAATGACTGAGACCATGATCGGTTAATGCAAGAACTTAATCAGCAATATTATCAAGATACGTTTAGCACCATGCATCACATTTCACACAGAAAAACACAGAGCAGATGTTTTCCTTATGATGTTTCTGCTTGACAAACTTTTACGATGAGGAATTGTGGAGAAATGCTCACTAACTTACCAGAGCATTTCTCATAAGCTCACTTCCAAAAAGGCTTTTAAAGCTCAACCAGACATATCCTGTTTAATTTTGCACAACTTAATTCAACCCTGTAAAACAGCTGGAGCAGACGATAACCTAACATAGTAAAATGCTGTCAAATGTAAATGTAAAATGCCAGAGATGAGTCAGACTGAGTTTTATCCAGCTGCATACGATGCTCACAGCGGCAAAAGGGAAGGCGGTGTAGATGCACCGGGGGTTGCAGCAGATTGCTATTGTTGCAAGATCTCATCATATTGTTGGAGCAATCCAAGTTAATTCTTGCACGCAAACTTTCCTATCTTCATATTATTCTTGAACCACTATGTTAGGTCCACTGTCAGCAGGTATCACTGTACTACTTCGTAGGAACTAGCCAATGACCAAGATCCAAATATTGCAATAACTTAAAGCATAACTTTAAAATAACAAATATTTTGGAAAAAGTTTTCTTTACTCTAAAAACCACATGGAAACACAGGAACTTATTCTAATTGTGGTGATTTTGTTTCACTACATAAATCACTGTAAAATGCTTAGAAAGTAAAAGGCCTTGTTTGTGAATGGACGGGCCTTGCCCACTGGGGCCGAACTAGTCCTGAGTCTGCCTGAACTAAACTCTTAAAACATTCTTGTGGACTGCAGACTACACTGGAGTTATGCTCGGTGTCTCAGTACTCTATTCATAAAGGTACCCAGCTTGTGAAGAAAGATCTGAGAAAGTGAATTTCTTTCAAGTGAGGAGGCATCGTGTCTAGTCATGGAAGTATCATGGTAATCATTAGAATATCTTATTTGGGTCAAAAAGCTAATAAATGTGCATTAACAATGAACTGAAACTCCTTGTAAAGTAAAACATCTGAGGCGTTTGCAGCTCACCATCAAACAATATATCCACAAACCTCATGAGACACTGAGCTGGGGGGGGTTATGTTTTGTAACCAATAAGTGCATAAAACATACAACCTATAATTTACCTCATACATTACATTAAACTGTCTTAATAGCTATTTTAAGGCATTTTCTTGGTATTAATGTCACATTTAAATGTAATCTTGAAACATGGAATGCAAAGGGGCTCTTCAAAAGTAAAAGAAGAAACTGGTTATCCTCCATTCTGCAACCAGTTCTCCTGTCTTACTGTCAGCAAAGACAGCCGGAGCTCCCATGTTTACTAATGTAGCAGCAACCCCTTTATCAGGGAAGAGATTTGTAGGGAAGAGGTAGGGGATTAGCCATCAAATTACCAGGCAGACAGCATCCCTGCTCCAGGGTTGTGAAGCAGTAATCTCCAAGGCTGTAGGGGCGGAGATGGTGCTGGGGGGTCCAGATAAAGGTTTGGGATTGGTACTGAGGAACTCCAAACTGTGCACAACATAAAAGTGTGTTTCAAGAGTGCTATTTTTTGTACAAAAAATTCCTTCACTTTTTATGGAAACTACTTTTGTGAGACCAGCCTAGATTATTTCTTTCTTTCATGTTGTTGGGCTATAAGGCATCACTGCATGGCCCAACACCCAGCAGAGCAGATTGTGGATTTGGGAAAGCCTTTAAAAAGGAATGCTGTAGCTAGGCAAGGCTGGTGGAATTAGATTTCAGTGGCCTTGCCTGTGGTTCTTGTATTGTCACCTCCCTGCCCTCCCTTAAACAAGCAGAGCTCTCCTCAGAGAAAACCCTCCGGACACAAGAATGTTTCATCTACGCCACAGCCCCCCAGCATCCTTACCAAGCCACAGTGTGCCAAGAGGTGCTGCACAGGCAGGCTATAAATAAGTCAGGCGTTATAATGAAACCAGATGAATTTCCATCCATCTTCCCAAAACATGCCAGAGACCTCAGAACTCTGCAGGACAAAGAGACACTGCCTCTGTTGGAAAGCAAACCATATGATGAACAAATTGCTATGACACAAAATACATAGCCTATAAAACACAAAAGCTACACATGAGACTGTATGTCTATATTTTCAAGTCTATGTGAGCTTAGCCAAGAGTGTGAAGGCTTATTATTCCATTAGAAGTGACATGAGTGGGTAGATAAAGGAAGGAACAAGAAGGTTGGTAAAGTAATGAAGTAGAATGTCAGGTTTAAGCGTGGCATTTGCAGAAATTGGAAGACTGAGCAAACAAAGACACTGGTTAAGGCAGTGGGATAAATCAAACTCTTGATTATACTTCCAGAAACCAGCACCAAATGAATGAAGCTTCTGTTTTCTTTGTTTAACTGCAGATAAGCATCATGGTTATCACTCATTCAAAAGAAAAAGATCTCAGGCTACAAACTTGCTATGCCTCTAAGCAACTAAACATGACCACCTCTTAATTCATTTTAAAAATATATCAAAAAGATATTAATAATGCAAAGTCAATAAAAATAAAAGCACCTAACTGGTAAATAAACCCGGTTATCCCCAGCTCCTCCAGTCTTGGGAAAATAGCCCAATGTGCAACAGAATCTGTATTTTTAAGCATAAGTTTTGTCTTTATCATACACAAAAACAGCAAAAGACATCAAACTGTTCCTGGAAATGGAAGTAGTTTGAATCAATGTGGAGATGTAATTGAAGGATATGGAATTTAAATGAGTTTTGTGCAAAATGTGAATTGCCCCCTCTGAGAAAGAAGATTTCCATTGAGAAATCCATTCCTGTTATGCAGAGTTCCACTTTAAATGAAAGGTACAAGGCAAGGAGCACAAAGCACATCTCTGTGGGCTTGCTATAGCTGCCCATAAAAGACCTATTTAAAATGTAAAAAAAAACTATTATGAGTTTTTAATGTAATTTTACCTGTGAGCACTCTGATCTATCAATTCCTTGTAAAGAGACAATGAGCTAAAATTGCCTTTGTACAGATACCATGTCTTTGTACAGGCCAACTCTTATTCATTGCTTTCTAGCAACAAAAATAACACCACTTTCCCAAAATAAACCTTTCTTCCAATTTAGATTTGCTCTCATGTCAAAACTTTAATATGTATTTAGCAAGATTGTGTAGAAGTCAAAAGACAGACATAGACCTAGTTCAATCACAAAATCACTGTTTGGGGCAGATGAGAAAAGCATTCTTGTCAAAACACTGATGATTGTGGTGGTAAAGGCCCTTTTTTCTAAACCTTCTCCTCAGCACCTGTCACAGTGAATGAGCGACTGTATGGAAAAAAGAAGCATCACAACTAAAACTAGAAAGTGACTATCAGCACTGCCAACACATCACATGGCAGTAGCCGCTGATTGACATCACACTTTATGTAGGACTTATCTCGCACCCTTACAAGCTGTCTGTTGTGTTATTTTGTTAAAAAAAAAGAAAACTGACAATTTAGATGTTACAATAAAACAATTACCGAGAATCTTGTCAAAATTGGGCAACAATTCTTGACAATTCCCTAATGATATAAGCTAAAAATCCCCAAAGCCAAAACTTCCAATTCTGCAAAGCTTTGAAATATTTAATTGTCAAAAAAAAGCTAACTGAATTTTTTTTACAGTATTTGTCACAGACAAAACTTTAGCTCAAACAACATCTTCATGATCACAGACATTGATCTGTGATTGTAAGCTAACTGTCCCAACTGGGATATAAGCCACTGAGCAGATTCATCATGCATTAACAGACCATTACACATCAACCAATTCACTGATGATGGGAAATCAAGTTCTACGGAAAAATCCATACGCCTAGCCTATAATTACTTTTGAGGAATTCAATTGGGGAAGTGGCGAGGTTGAGTGCCTGAGTGCATCTCATAGAATAAGTTATTCAGAAGAAACAATATCAACCCATACAGCCAAGTAAACAAATGATGTTGTGTATATTTGGTCAGGAAATCTAATAAAGAGCAGCCATACAACAAATGGCGCTAGTTTTTCCTTCAGGTCACATGTGACACATTACCTAATGCTTCAATGCAACATAACTAGTGATTAAAAGACTGAGCACAGTTGTAAAAGCAGAATGAAGGGTCAGTGGCCATCATGGTGGAGGTTAAGGAAGACAACCTACAGGTCAAGCAGTGCAGACTGGGATTGGCTTTGTTTGCACAAATTACCCCAACTGACAGTTTCTTGTGTTGTTGGTTTATGCTACTGAGCAGCTGAACTGCAACTTCGCCTTGAGATTCAATACATCTCGATTTCCTTTCTGAGTTGAGAAAAACAGGCTTGACAAAAAGGTAGGACCCTTGACTCATCAACAAGAAATAAAACATTAACAATTAATAAATGAAAAGGCTTATTCTGTTTAAGTAAGACGAAAAAAGCTGTAAGGCTATATGCGTCTAAATTGTTCAAAAGACAAACAAAATGAGAAAAACATGCGTCTTCATAATTTTTTGAGAAAGTTCAAGGGAGCCTTGAAAAAAAGACACTTTCTCACAGACATCAAGTCTTTGTATTGAGCAATAAACTCAATGCCAAATCATTTCCATACTTGTAAAATTAAGAACTATCTCCAAAAGTTTCCAGTTGTAATGATAAAAAATACTATATTAGACAAAAGTTTAGCTGAAGGGGGAAATGTGCTGGTTTTCCTTTGTTACAAAAAAGGTGGAAAAAGTGTCTTCAGGTCAAAACTAAATAAACAGATGTTAAACCTCTAAATTACACAACGAAACATGTGCCATAAGATAGAGTTCATCGAGTCTGAGCCCCCCCCCCCTAAAAAAACAAAACAACTTTATGACTTCCAAAAGCTCTCCTCTACAATTATCTGGGATTTAAAAGATGTCTGTCTCCTTCAAACTGCAATTCTTTTAGTTAACTGAAATTTTACCCTCCAAATTGCCTGAGGAGATATAGACAACTGGAAAAACCGGTTGTTTAGCCTGAGTGTAAGCCTAATGCAGTACAACGGTAGGGTGCCTCACCTAAGCAGCAGTAGCTAGGGGACATTCTATGGCCCTTCTATTCAAAGTCCTCTGAATACGTAGGGGAGGGCTCGCACCAGACAGGGCAATTTGCCAGAGAGCCAGCCAATAGAGCCAAGCCAAGACGAGGTTAAACTATTGTTTTGGCTTCCCAAGCAAGATTGAGCAAGGACAAAAGTAAAGGAGACAAAAAGAGTAGTAAGAAAATATCTGACCACTCAAGTGTAACACATCAACTTATTTTGTTACTTTTATTATGAAAGGCAAGTTGTGAAAGGCATGTCGAGGGGGGGGGGGGGGGGGGGGGGGGGGGGGGGGGGGGGGGGGGGGGGGGGGGGGGGGGGGGGGGGGGGGGGGGGGG
>JBAMHV010000008.1:18298636-18319004 GCA_037177535.1 Pseudomugil gertrudae
AAAAAGATTGGACCACCAAGGGGGAACAACCAAACTTGTTTTGTTATTTTTATGGTGAAGGACAGGTTGGGAAGGGCGTGTTGGGAAAAAAACCCCCCCCCCCCCCAAAAAAAAAAAAAAAACAAAAAAAAAAAACAAATGGGATATGTGGAGAATAAAGTTCAGACTGGCTTAGAGAAGTCAAGTGACTTACAAAACCGCACCTGTGCCCTGTTTTTATTAAAACAACTTCTATAGTCATACTAGCTTTTAATAAGTTTTAACAACTCAAACTTACCCATGTATGCTAAGTAAGTCCACTTATAAAAAAATCCTTTTCATTCCTTTTTATTGTTAGGCACTTATTCCAGAAAGAGAGAGAGAGAGAGAGAGAATCCAAATCCTAGAGAGGGAAATCCAGTATCCACAAAAGATTATCCGTGAGTGATGTCTTATGAAAAAATGTGAGAGAGAAAAAGCAGTCCCTAGTCCCTGCTCAGTTATTCCGTTCACAGCGTTTCATTAAACCAGCGGAGCTGTCTTGGCTCTGCAGTGATAGGTTTCCAGCTGTGGCTTTAGAGCCGTGTGGTGGCTTGGAGAGAGATCCTTCAGAGGCAACGCTTGTTCACACACTGAGCAGTGTGTTCAGGGACAGTCCAGGAGAAGCCAAGCCCACCATGTGATGTCACCAGTGTCAAATTTCATTGTGAGGTGGGAGGAGGTTGTGGGGTTTTACCTTTTAAATCGTGACAAAAGAGTCTTTTTTCCCCTGTTTTACTTGTAGAAAGAAAAAAAAAGTTAGAGGTACACGTGATGTTATGGCCACTTTAGAGACTCCATTATGTCTTATCTGCTGACCAGTTTCCAGAAAGAGAGTCTGTGACCTAATAGCAAGTTAATGATACACCAGGAAAAATATCACCACCTTTCTTAAATGCACCTTCTGCAAGTCTTTGAGATTACATTTTTTTAACCATTATTACTATAACTTATGGGACCTAACAGAACATGACCTTGAAATATATAATTTGTGTTCATTTATATCCAGCAACACATTGGAAGGACAATAACAACTGCCTCAAAAATAATTCAGCCTTCTTTCTTTATCTTAAGAAAAAGTAAGCGCTTGGTGGGGATAAATATGCAAAACCCTCTTTCTTAAATCAGCAAGGAGTTGACTACACACAAACAAAATACGCAAACACACAGTTTCTCATTCCCGGCGGTCAAACTCTGCTAGCCATGGAGCTAATCATCCACAACAGATGTTCAAAAATGTTCAGTCGGATTTATGATGGAGCTCAGAGGAACAGCCAAGTCAGCCTCTGGTGCTGTTTTTCTTTTCCGTCCTACAAGGACAAGGGATTGCATCGAGAGGGGATGTCAGCACAACAATGCCCCCCCTCGAAAAAAAAAATTCCCCAGCGCCCCAAGATTCACCATCCGAGACGACTGTGCCTTAATAGATCACAGAGCCTTGGGACCTTGGGGAGAGTTTTGCTCATTTATCCCCATAATACTGTGTGGACTGTAACTCGCAGCAGTGCTTCAGTAATGTCTCATCCTACACGTAATGATGGTTTTTTATGTATCAGTGACAGTGCTGACATTGCAACCCACCTAGACAGACATTTTTTTCTTCTGATACATAGCATTACTAAATTAATCAATGCATGCATACATAACAATATGTAACATTTAATATGCAATTCATGTTAACCTGAATATAGCAGTAACTTTAAAACATTGGCATAACAAAAACTAATCAAACTAACATTGAAAGAGCTTTCAGCTAAGAACAGCATTGCTGAATCTGTTCGTGGACAAACTGCTGAGGAAGATGGTGATTTAAAATGTGTTGTATGTTTTGGTGTTCTTCACGTTGTTGTTTTGTTTAATACTTTGATTAATATTCTTTCTAGTTTAGAAAAAATGGGATGTAGGTCATCTAAAAAATAATTCAATTTAACAGCCAAAAATAATAAAAATATTCAATCTGCAATTGCTGCAATAATCTTAGAAATAAATAGAATATTGAGAATGCAGTATGTATAGAAACTTCTTAAATTTGCCCTCACATCTATTAGCAAAAAGAAAAATTGGGGGTCAATCTGGATATTTTGGAAATATTTCATTATAAAATCAAGAGAATTAAGGTATATCTTCACAAGCATAATGATAATACCCACACACCCTATTACTGAGAGAGAAAAATGTATGTTTGTGGGTGTAAACTGCCAAATCAAAGTCACAGGAATCTGAAATGAAACTGCTGAACAAACTGCACTGCAGCAAAAGATGGAGGCAAAGATTATTGGCTGGTGGTCCCAACAACAGAGCAGAAGATAAAATGTAGCAGTCGTTTCAATTTTGAGTGTAATCTCTTTCAGCAAAAGTAAAAGTGCAAACACAGATCGCGCAGTACTTGGTTTAAAACTGTCGCATAAAGTTAGGTGTTGTAGCTCAGGCTGTTTTAGGCCTTCTTCATGGCACCCGCTTTTTTGAATGAAGATGGTAATACACCCCCCCCTCCCCAACACACACACAAACACACACACACACACACAACATTGTTACAACCCCCCATCACAACCACCCATCCCCCAGTCATTCGTTAGATGTAAGGAAAGTTGACCTCCTGAATCTGAAGCAGTTATCCTTATCCATTGATTTAAGCTAGCCTGCAAACAATACCCACTTAATTATTGGAAGGAAATCTTAATTTTGTGAGGTATCCATTTTGTTTTTGCCTGTTTTGACTGCATGAAGTTGAGCAAGGTTTGTTGTGCAGCCTGAGGGTGAAAGAACAAAAGAATCAAACTATAGAAGTTCAGCTTTTCTGTGGTAGCTATAATAGTCAGGTTGGGAGGTGCTCCTTGTGTTAAAATGGGCTGAATCGCATTGACCCTGGGCTTTATCAGTGTAGCTGTCTGCAAAACATTTAGCAAACTTCTTCTAAGTTAAGAAATAAGTTTCTTGCTGCCGATCCAGCAAAACAACTGAATGAATGATCGTTGCTTTCCAGAAATATGCTGTATTTGCTGCATTTTGAAACACTGCAGTCTACAATCATATTGATAAACGTGATGCATTTTCTAAAATAATACATTTCTGAAACTCCTTGAAAAAAAATCATCCACGTAGATGTGCATCGCTTCCTCATTCATTGGGGACAATTGTCAAACACAGCCCTGGCTGCATGACAGTGAAAAAATGCTGACCTGTGTCATAAACACTGAGCTGTGAAAGTCAGTGTGCTGCTGCTGATGGGCTCTTTAGACCCACACTATGTCATCATGTCCAGAAGCACAGCTGGGCAACACCTGTTAGTTTTGCATTCCCAGGCAATTCACAGTGTACTGACGCTTGGTTACTGCCACCAGTTTGTTAACCAATTTACTTCCACATTGCAGTCGTGGGATTCATATAACACACATGGACCATATCGAAATCCCAAAAATGGTTTTAATATATTTACAAATACATTTTAACCTCATCTGTAAATCAGGATTAGTTACAGGAATAGTTTAAAACAATCAAAAAGCAGGATAAATATGTAATTTTATACTATTCTCAGTTTTCTTAATGCAAGTCACTAAATGATTATTTATTGAGGGAGTAAAATGTGTAAATTTCCTTTTTTTAAAGTTTTTTTTCATGACAACAAAGCTCTTATCAATGCAAAACCACATTTATCACTTGCCACATAAAAAGGTTGAAAATAAGCTTTTGAGCGCTGTACTTTTGCTCAACACTCATCAAGGACACCCTGTCAGCCCTGATTTTTTCCTTTTTTTCCAAGACTGTCTGCCGATAACACTGGCTCCAGCACCAAGAGGGAAGGAGATGGTAAAAAAGCTACAGGAGGTGTGAAAAATACAAGGACAGAAGAAAAAAGAAAAAGACAGCATAAAAAAAAACCAGATAAGGTTGTGTTTTATGGTGCTGACCTTCAGTGAGAGCTGGCATGTGTTCATGCCTGTAAAGATACTGTATGGGTTCACATATGTGGAGCATGTTAAGTCCCTGTGCCTCAACACTCTCAACAAGTGTTCACAGAGAAAGTGGTGTCTGCATGCCTTCACTGACTTGTTAGTTACAGGCAGATTGAGAGTACAAAAAAGGCTAACCTGCGAGAGGTAGAAGAAATAGAGGAACTGAACCTCTATTGCTTGTTCTGGTTGAAAATAAAAAACAATAAGCGCTCTCCATTACACTCCGTTGCAGACAACCGGCAGGGCACGCTCTCGAAGGGAAAAAACAGAGCATGCCGCTGAAAGCATGAGACAAATCATTTTTATCTGGGACCCCGTCGGGTATTGACAAACTGAGGATGCATTTAGATAGCCCAATTAAAATGGGGAAATGAAGCAACATTGAAGCACTTTACAGCATGATGCCCTCTCTCTGCCCTCAGGGGGGGGGTTGGGTGGGAGGTGCCCTGTGCACCACGGGCCTCTCCGGTGACAGTCTTCCTCGCATGCTATACTCAGTGACAGTGAGTAAGGAGGTAGCAGGGGAAACATAGCAGTGAGTGGCTTAGAGAAGTCCCTTTGAGGTGAAATATAAAATATGGGAGGTGGAAATGTTTTTGAGAGGCTATATTGAGTTAAAGTGACGTTAAACCATTTATATTGTTTTGACTTGCATAATTTTTTGTTACAGTGCTCAAGGGAGTAAGGTAATACTGACATCTTTATCATCAAAGAGGTCCTCAAAGGTATATAGTGTAGTCAAAACCAGTGAGAACAATAAGGTACTACCTTTATATTAAACTGGCAATCAATGTGCATCACAGCCCGCTATGTGTATTTATATTAGCTTTAGCAGTGGACCTTTAACGTCATTCCTTTTCTCGACTAAGCTTTTCATCACTTGAGAACAACTCCCACTAGTTTTCAGTTTCAGACAACTATTTGTCTTTTTGATCAATGATCATTCTACCAAGATTACAGTCAGGTGCATTTTTCAAAAAGATATCTCGGCACTGGCATCCACACAAAAAAGTTCCATTCATCAGACCCCGTCAAGTGTGTTAAAAGGTTACAAGACCAGGATATCTTATGATGTCTCACCTTCTGTGTGGGTGGAGCGAGAGTGATAGCAAAAGGTGCCAACTTGATTCTTCAATTCAGAAAAAGTCAGCGCAGAGAAAGAGAAACGCTGTGACCAGCTGTTCAGCAGTATTACACTTTACAGGTTGTAGTCAACAGATCCATAAGCTGTTTCTACAACGACTCCTGTTTTGTGAGGCAGTGAAAAAGTAATCTCATTGCTTCTTTTAAGTCTTTCCTACTGAACGTTGGCAAGTAATGTTTAATTTTTTCTGCTACATTCATTTTAGCACTGCAGTTTGGTAAATGAAGCCTGTGATATACATTTGGCCATGAGGGAATTGAGAAAGCTGCAGCCATGCAAAGGTTTATGCACATCCCAACCATGAAATCCAAAAATTATTCTTTATGTGATTTGGTAGGGTTTTTTGTTTGTTTTTTAGCAGCTATTCGATATGAGATGGAATTTAAAAAGGGAGATATTTAAGAAACAGCACTGCAACAAGTATAAATCTTGCACATGAGCATGTAATGTATGATAGAATAGTTTCTGCAGTAGCTCAGATGGAGCAAGTTTGCCATGTGCTGAGACTTTGACAAATTGGTAGAGCTTTCTGTGAGAGGTTTCTAATAAAAGCCCCACAGAGCAGTCTCTTCTAACCAAAGGAGGCTACATTTTGTCTCTGGCAAGTCAGGTGTCCAGATGCTTTCCTTCAATAAATTTCTGCCTCAAATAGCAGGCAAGGTGAAACAGCAGCACTCAAGAAGTGGGCAGAATGACTAAAGTGTAAAAGTGTCATTTTCTGATGCACTCAAAGCTTTATTATGTTGGTGCTGATGTGTACTGCAGAGGCAACAGATGATTCTGTGTTCTTTTTTGTTAAAATAAAGCCTGTCATTGTCTTAGAAATTTGCCTTTGGCATGCAGGAAAAAAAACAACCTGGACACAAAGGGATACATTCAAAAACAAAAATAGATTTTAACATCATTATGAGCTCCCATAGGGAAAGCTTGGTTTGCAACAGAGTTCAAAAGAAAGGAGACAAGAAAATCTGTCTGAAAATGAGAGCTAAATTCTTGCATGAATGACTAATAATGTACTGTTTGCTCACGGCTTTGAAATATGTAAATAAATAGCTTAACAGATGATTAAAGAGTCACGAGGGGTGTCAAAAATATTACAGGAGGTACCAGATGTAGGTGAGACTACAACAAAACAGCATTAGAGTTATTTGTACTGAAAAAGAGAACTAAAGTCTTGCATGGAGTTTTTTCCCCCTCACATATACTGAAACTGTCAAAACTGAGACAGAATCAATAGACTATAATCTAACATTTTGTTTTTATTTGCTAAATCAATATCAGCTTCCGTTTTCGCTCTATCAGTGTGTAAAATGTGAAAATGTTTGGCATATAAATAAAAAATCTCCAATTCTTCCAAACCCCCACACCATCACCACACACACACACATACACACCCTCCTGTCAATAGATGAAAAGCCTGTCAAATGAAAGAGTAATCCATCACTTGTGCCATTTTGCATTTGCAGGGTCGCTCTCTTCAACAATGGCTTGACTGACAAGGAAAGATAAGGACCCTCTGTTGACCAAGACAATGCCAACATCATCACTCTGTAGCTAAAAGAACTGAGAAATATAAGATGGCTTTTGGGTTTGAAAGTAGCTTTTGACATCTACAAGTCAACTTATTGAGAGCAAACAGCCAAATAATAGAAAAAAATAGTTTTTCAGTGATTTCCTACTGAAGTAGCACCAAATTATCCTGTATATTAAATGTTCAGTTATACTTTGTCTACACCAAACACCTCACCAATATTTAATGGTAATCCAAGTCTGTTTCACGTTTTACTTGAAATGTCAGTGCTTTTCTCTTCATTAACCATTCATTGCTGGGAGTAACAAATGGACTTCAACTGACTAGAAAGCTATGGCAAAATAATTAAGGACATTAAATATTCAACATAAAACTTCTTATTATAGCATCAGTGCCTCATAAATTTGTAGAGAATAAATGAGTGGATTAATTTGGCTGCTAATGGAGAAGAAAGCCAGTCATTTCCCTTTGTTCCAATTTAGCTTCATTTAGTCCTCTAAAAGTCACACCTTCTACTCATTGCTGGTTATCTGCCGCATGGTCTATGAGATGGACTGAGCTCAGGGCACTGGTATTCATGGTTTTAAAATATTATTCCGTGTCCTAGGAGCAAGCCAATAATGACAAAGATCTGAGTTTAAGTGCTCCAGGGAGAGTGCTTTCTTTTTTAAAAATGGCCCAACCTTTCTGCTGTTTTCTACCTTTTGATGGGAGGTTTTTCTAAACATTTCAGAGCTAAAAAGCAAGCTTGTGGCAGGTACAAAAAGAAAAAGCCTGCATTTACATTCATTCCTGAGGACGTTAGAAAATGTAAAAAAATCCCTAAAGTATGAATCTACTACCTAAGACTTATTTTCCAAAAGTATCTTTTATACTTGTGTATTCCTCATAAAAAATGCTAAAATACTAAAAAGAATATCTTCCGAAAACTTCTTACTTCTTTTTTTCTGTCAGTACCGTAGCAAAGCTTAGTTTGACCATTAGGATTTTGACAGCCAAGTCAAGCTGATTCTCAAGATTGTCATGCTGGTGTCTAAATCCGGAGGATAAACAGAAATGTCATGGATGAAATTGGGTAGAAACACTTTTCTTGTATTCAGCATCAAAAGCAAAATATCCAAATGAATCCATTCATTACTAGATTTGTTATTGTGCACATCATTACTTTGTTTCCCCTAAAAAATAAAGCTTATCCGTTACCTGTGAGGACATAAAGATTGACTAATCTCATTGCACTTCACTTTTCTCAACAATCAATTATCCAGTCTACTTAGAACTTGTTGCAGGCATTGATCTGCTCCCACATGTCTAAACAGATCAATATTACAAAGGGAGTAACAAAACTTGACAAACAAATTACATTATTTGATAGTTTTTCATCAAGTTAAAACAATAATACAAAAAATTGCTACATTTTTAAAAAGTTTATTTATTTTTTGCATCACAGTATATACCATTAGGAGAGATAAATAGATCTGCATTCCCAGAGGTAGTAAAAATTCCATTAAGGCTCCCCACTGTCTGATTCGTGACATAAAGTTAGCCACCATGTTGGTCACACTGTCGCACCTTGAACAAGCCTACTTTCCCAGGCTGAAATAAAGTATTTCAGGCATACTGTAGGTGATGCAGCACGTATTGTTACCCAGTAAACACAGCATGCCATCATGGTCACAGATCAGAATTTAAGAGCTGCAGCATGCTTTAAAGTTAGACAGCTGAAAAGGTACAGCCGCTCCTTGTTCCACAATTTGATCTCTCTGCTCTGAGCCATGCAGCTGATCCCATCGGACAACCCCAAACTGAAGTGGTAGTGAACCGTGATGTAATTTCCCCCACCATCCCCTGATGCATTTTGCCTGGTGTACGCTTATAAAACGGCTCCCCACTAGGAAAATGTACACATCACTTTTGATCTTTTTAATGAATTTTGCCACCACACTTATCTCTGACGATATTAAAAAGAGCACTGTGATGCACAAATGCTACCGCTCTGTCACTATGTGACAATAGGCCTGGTTACACTTGTCTTTTCAATGTGACCTTTATTTTTTAATGTGGCAGAGCTGAATCTGAATATCTGACCATGTTGATTCTTCCGCATTTGACTTTTAAATGCAAACTTAGTGCATCAATCTATAACAAGATCTGCTTCTCTAAGATAAAACTATCCTTATAACATAAAGAGTTCAGCTAAAATCATGACCATCCATTAAAAAGATCACACAGAATTAAAAAAATGCTATCTACAACATTTCTATTCTCTCTATGTCTGTAAAACCAATTTGTAGTGTTACTTTTTAAGAAATATTGGTACCAATAGATGACTAAATTACAAAACAGAAAGCATGCTTGGTTTCTGGTTGCATGCAGAATTAGGAATACTAAATTTTGCCACACCAAAGATAAAGTAGAAGTAAAAAACAGGAAGAGCTTTTGGCTAAATGTAAAATAAAAACAGACATACAACCTTGAAAACTAAGTACTAAATGATATCAAAGACTTCATATAGTGTTTAATTACTTTTAAAATACTTTATAAGTGTAAAGTATTTAGTCTGCACCCTAAAATGTTCCATTTTTGGAGAAAATCAGTCATTGTCATCAGGTGTCAATACATTAAAATGATGAGATGGATGATTACTCTAAATGTCTATTCTAACTATCCATAGCTAAATTTTCAATAAAGGAACTAAACAATAACCAAATTACCCAAAAGGGGAAGTAAAGATAGTCCCTGGGGCCAAACACAATTTTCAGCTGTTAGTTGGTTAGTAATATCGAATCTTGATCAAAACTGGCAAGATGTTTTTCATTTATTCAATTTCTATCCCACTTAGCCAAATTCAAGGTTGAAGGAAAGCTGGGGCGTATTTATTATTCCAGTAATGAGCAGACAAGAGGCAGGTCACCAGTCCATTGTAGAGCAAGACTTAAAAAAAGACTTAAATATCCATCCATCCATTTTCTACCGCTTGTTCCCAGAGCGGGGTCGCGGGGGGGCTGGAGCCTATCCCAGCTGTCGACGGGCGAGAGGCGGGGTACACCCTGGACAGGTCGCCAGTCCATCCAGGGCCGACTTAAATATCATTCAACAATTTTTTATTAACCAATTTGATCTTTAATAAAGTATATTTCTTACTGTTATGATTGAGTCATTGGACTTACAAGCTAAGTTTGTTTACCCTCTTACAGTCCTACCACACGTAGTAGCTGATGAAGTATAAAATCTGCGAGAAGTGTTGATTCTTTTTCTGGATTCAGTAACACAAAGGCTACCATTTGCAAATGCAGCAGTTAAATCCAATCAATACACATTATTGGCTCAGAGAGAGCCAGGATTAGAAAGAAAACAAAGAATTTGTCTTGAGGGAAATCCTTTGAACTCTGAGAGCGGAGACTAACATTTCCTGTTAACTCTACTGCAAACATTTTATTTATAATTTATAGCAAACTAAATGTCTTTTTCAGACAAAAAAGCTAAATCACATCAGCCTTCCACGAGTACAGCAGTGTTTAGGATGTTAATAACCAGAGATAAAAATATATATATAAAAAAAAACATCCTGTGACCTTTGAATTTGAAGGGGAAAAGCTCTGTGTTCACATTTACAAAATGTGAGAGGATAGTAAAATAAATTCCTATCCCAGAAATTGGAGTGTGACTAATGGGTCGTGAAAGACCCGGTCTGTAACCTGAACTCCAAAATTATTTTGCTCAAGTCTCCATGGCCTTGATGGGGGAGCAAAGAAGGGGTTGGGGTTTGACAACAGGAATGAAAGACCACCTGCACATCCAGCGGAGCCAGCCGTGTGCTGGCACCACCATTTGTTACGCTCTAGATTCCCATTACTTCACAGCTAGGTCAGCTGGGAAATCCATCTATTGGTGTCATGTTTATCAAACTTGTATGCAAAATGTAAAGGTGGGATAGGGGGTGGAAGGATCACAGTAATACAAATAAAAAGGTTATCAGAGATTTGTGTGTCAGAGAGCACACCAACTATGTTTGACTTAAGATATTAAACTATATCATTAATTACCACCGTCTGGTTGCACACCTCTGTGTAACACCCATCTTTTTCTCTTTTAATGACTAAACAACAGGCATGAATCACACATTTGCTAAATATTATAATAACATATTGAATGTGTCAAATTATATCATATTTAGCATATAAGTTCTGTAGTTACCACCAGAAACATGTTTTGTACATTTGAACTCTACAGCCTAAAACAGTCATGCAAGTCAAAGTTGACTCCAAATTTGAAAAAAAAGTAGTTCCTGAGATGTCAGATTCCACAAACTAGTTGGTGTCAGAGTTATCTATGATTAGATTATCTATGCAGACAGAAAGTTAATATTTGTATCAAATCCAAGAAATTTCCTTTCAGGTGTCTAAAATACCATCCACAATGTTGATTGGACCCACAGATTAACAGAACCTGAAAACACAACATCTTGGGACACAGCTGTCACAAGCACAAAAGGTATAAAATAGATTTAATTAACATGACCCAACAGAAAAACAACAAGTAGCTGCCTTTTACTCATGTAAACTAGCACAAGTAAGCTTTGTGTCAGCCCTAAATTAAATAGACACTTGACACAGTGAAAGCTGCAAACTGAGATTCTGTATTTTTGCGAGCAGAAACTTCGACTTTGGTTTAAATGACAGCTGAAAGGGTCTGCTGCAAGTGGAAAGGACTCCAGCTTCCAGTTGGTTCAACCAATGAAGTAGCAACAGTGAAGAATTACACGTCAGACTTAGCAAACTTTTTACTTTTTCTTTTTCCATAAAGCTGAGAATTACCTAATGTTTTATTATCAGGAAAGTAATTACGGCCTCATTAAATCTCAACATATCTAAACCTATATATTTCAAATCAAATGGGAAAACAAGGTACTGCAGCCAGATAAGTATATAGAAGTGGATTTATGGGGTCAAAACTGAAACTAGTTGCTACAAATACATATGCAGATTTTAGTGATTAGTGTAGCTGAAAAGCCATACAGTAGACTCCCATAGATTAGAAAACAGGGCCAAAAGAAATAGGTATTTCTATCTAAAGGCTTATCCTTTCACATGAGCCTCTGTATCAATAATACTGACAGACCTGCACAAGACACTCCTTAAGAGACCCAGTCAGTCTGCATTGCTGTGAAATAAATAAATGAGAAGTGACAATCCTTGTGATAGCCCATATATCCTCATGAACAGGATACATCCCCCTCTACTCTATCCAGCCCCTGTGGATTTTACCCAGAATCCAGGTGGCTTTGTTTCCCACAACTAAAGGCACAGCTGAGATGAAAGGCGCATCTCCCAAAAAGTATTAAATAGTTTAAAGTTAATTAAAGACTCTTGCAAAATCTGAAGCAAAAGTGCATAAAGTGATGAGTGTGTTCTGTAACTACAGATCAAATCTGCTGTGCATTTGCAAGCAGCAGCACTGAGAACTTGAACTAGTCAGTGAAGAGCTGAAACAGACCTTGAAGAGCGTAAAAACTGTATTAGTTGCAACTAAGTAAAGCTCCCTGTGGGATTTCATACCAGACATGAGGGAAAGAACAAGGATGTGATAAAAATGTATTTAACTGTATCCATAATTAGATTTGTGTGACATTTTTCCTGGAAAAGTTTAAACAAAGACTTATTATTTTGCCAAATCAGCATGACAACATGTTGACATTATTACATTTTACAGCTTATTAAGTAAACTTATAAGCTTTTTAAAAAACGACAAGTGTAGCCAAATCATTTTTCATGCATTTTGTGCCCTCGACCTGAATAAAGGTAACTCCAGGAGTTAAGATAAAATCTTCAGTGCACATTTATTCCCAGCCGATCATTCTGGAAACAAAGCTTGAAATAGTACATAATTAGGGAATATATAACTCCTAAGATCTTTACCAAATCACACACCTAATGTCAAGTTGTAGGACTGCAGTATTACAGGGTGGCAAGAATTGATTTCATATACAGACTTTTAATGAATTATTTTGCTTTAATGTTAAAATTATGAATCTGTACAGCTAACACAGCTACACTACTGAAGACTTGAAAAAGTAAAGAAACTTTGTCATGTGATACATTACTACAGCTTTGCTCTAAAGCTCATAATTAGTTGAGACATTTTGCTTAGTGCTTTGGCATTTTAGCCACAGGGGGGCTGATACAGTAGATTGTATTGGACATGCTAGCAGGAGGATGGTACCTAAAGGGCTGATTCAGGAGTCCAAATCCCTGAAATTGTGTAAAAACATTGTCCAATGACAACAACAGAGAATTTGAATCCACACTGGGTTATGAGGCTGATGGAATTTGCTCTGATGGTTTTTTTTTCAGCTAAAGTGAGAAAAAATGTCTAAGGTTTCAGAATATACAGGCACAAGCAATTTGTAGAAACAAGCAATTACCCTTTTAACATTTCATGCAAATCTAGCCAACATCCCTTCACTATCACAGGAGTAATAGAGGAGCGGAGAGGCCTAGATAGAGATGTTCATTAGCCCATTGCTGAGACAAACACATTTGATGGATTAAACAGTCAAATATAACATGATGCTTGAACTGCTGTCCTGGTTGTTAAGGAAGATCAAAGTTGGGCCTGAGGGCCTGGTAAGTATGGGAGCAGGATTGGTTCAGCAAAGCTCCAAAAGAACAAGTGCTGGACCAAGGAGATATGACATCAGACGTGAACACTGCATTCCCTTAGGCCTGTTCTTTCAAAACTGTCAGCCTTCCCTGCACCAAATGAGCTGCAAAAACGGAGGGCGCAAACATTCCTTCACAGAGCACTTCTAATCTAACAATAAGCACAAGCCTAATTTGGTAATACACCATCTTAGAGAAACTGGCTGAACATGGAAAAAAATAATCAATTCATTATTTAGGTGTCACCCTCTGTGAATTTTAAGCTCACTGTGAAAAAAATGTGACACGTCATGCAAAATGAGACGCTCAGAAAAAAAAATGGAATAATACTCTACATGTTATAATGTGCATAGTTATTCCTTATTTAAAAGCACAAAAAACTTTCACTTAAAAGGGGTTTGGCTTGAAAGGACACCCCAGTTTTCAAATGTCAGTGCTGTGAAGATAGGGGCTGCAAACATGAATGCATGTTGGCACAAGATATGTTGTCAGTGACATATAGAGTGTTTGTTTGGAGATATCCAGATAGCGGAGGAGACAGAGGTGATAATAAAATATTGAGCTTTCACACATATGATAACATAAGTGCAGGCCTGGGTAAGAGGAGAGTGCTGGGTAGCAGTTACTACTTTTATAAGGAAGGTGTGCATTATGGGGTAGGTTAAATGTAGTGTATCTGGCATAACTTCACGGGGCCTGATGAACCCAGAACTTCAGTGGAAAACCTAAATGACACTGATTTTAATTTTCAATGTAAGAGTTTGGCAAATCATCAATCAGAGGTTAATAAATCAGAACCATGTAGATTGTGAACTAATAGAAAAAACACCTACAGTATCTATTGGTTAGTAGTTTTTATAAGCTATACACACATTATAAATTGAAACAACTTTTCTTTCAAATGTGGGACAGAAGGGAATAAAACACTGTATTTAGAAAAAACCCTCATAATTAAACTTCAATCTCATTATCTGCAAATAAGTCAGGGTATCTAAAACTAATAACTCCAAACTGTTTCTTTATCTTGGCTTTTATTATTAGGTTGCTAAGCTAGCTCCTAAACACATTTGCCTTTCTTGTTCTCCTTTCGTGTCAGCCCTAAAGAAAAATGGTTTAAAAGAACATGTGTCTATTTATTTGGAAATAAACAGAAAAAATGGACATCCAGGTAGGAGTGCAGCATATAATGAATTGAAAGAAAATAAAAATAATAATTTTTAAAAAATTTCAAAAGTAAAAACAACAAAGAAAACAAGTCAAGACCTTTCAGAACATGTGGGAAAATGTGTAATGCAACATGAAAACTGTAAACTGCTAAAGGAAATCTGTACACTATTTGTTCAACGGTGAAAGTAAAAAATGTTTTAACATTTGCAGCTTTAATAAAGAAAAAGGAGTGCTAATGAGCATAAAATGTCATCTCAAGCATGTGCTCAGATGGAGGGATGGAGGGATGTGTGCATCAGCCTGCGAAGAGGAATGACTAAAGAATTTCACTATCATGTCCATGATACCTCCTATCCAAACTAGTGAGGGCAACGTTATGATCCAACTACGCCTCTTGGTTCAGTAATCATCACAAAAACTGAGGTCAGCTGATTAGCTAATACATATTGACCAGTGTTTTTGTTCCTCTCCATTAACAGGTGTTTTTCTTCTGCGCAGGTGCTATATTTACAATTTATGCAAACTCATCTGGCTCTGAAGTCATGTGCCTTTCTTCTATGACAGTGTTTTCAAAAGGTAATTCTTCAAGTCTTATTAATTCCTACTCATATTTGAGCCACACAGTTTCTGTCGCCATTGTTTTAGGTGAAACTTTCCTCCCAGCATTTAAGCTGCATAACAGAAGAAGTAGTCATCCTAAATGCCGTTTTGTGACAATAGAATTGAGATTTTTCTTTCTTTTTTGGAAATCTGAAAAAATATATAATATAAAATAAAAAAAATAATAGCAGACATTCTTGTCAGGTTGCTGTGGAAAAATATTTTCAATTCCCTGTTTGCACATATTCAGTTAGACTGTTTTTATGTGACATGGACATTGCCAAGGTTGTTGGATAAGCAGTTTTGTGGAAAACTGTAAAATGCATCTTAAGAAACCATTTTATTTGGATAGATATGTTTGAGCACAAGCTTTATTTAATATTATAATTAGATCTCCATCACATTTGATCATTTTCCACCGTTTCCAGGCTTTTTGGTTGGTACTTTGCCTAATGCCTGCTGACTTTGGCCTTCCCCATCTTCCTTTGAGCAGCTCCACCTCCATTATCACCATCCTTATCCGGTAAATGTTTTTAATCTCATCTTTTAATGAATGTATTATTTATTTTTTAATACATCATGACTGATGCTAAATGGCCATAACAAGCTCCTTCTAAATCCGAAAGAAAGCCTTCTTCAGTTTCTTTGAATTTTCTGCTAAATAAAAAAACGCCTGCAAATCAACAAGCTGTGACTTTTGAAGGAAAACACATCCCCTTTAAATACGATTCCAAATGATCAATTGTGTGTTTATAAGTAAGTAACCAAATTAAACTCAGCTGTTTCCAGTAAGCTGATTTTGTCACTGCGATGGAAAAGAGAAACCTTATTTCTGTAATTTAGTACGGTGGATTAAAGGACCCTGATTTCCCCAGGTACATTTTCTCCAGGGAAACGGCAATTTCACCACCATGTCTGCTTTCTAATCAGTTACAAATGCACATATGCATAACAAAAGACGGCAATCAGAATAGGTAATGGCACCATGTAGCCAGATGAAAGGGGAGATCATTACACTGAACTGTGCGTTACTATTTGAAATAAGTCTTCCTATT
Source organism: Pseudomugil gertrudae (assembly GCA_037177535.1). NCBI lineage: Eukaryota > Metazoa > Chordata > Actinopteri > Atheriniformes > Pseudomugilidae > Pseudomugil > Pseudomugil gertrudae. The sequence goes on from JBAMHV010000008.1 coordinate 18,314,767, forward strand.
AAATGGAAAAAGAAAAAAAAACTAGACATAAAAGTAAATAGAAATGCCCCTTTGGCAACACCAATGCAGCAGTGCTGTCTATGTTCTTCCGACCGCCCCATCCCCACCCTTTGACCTTTTCATTAGATAAATAGGGCAGGCCATTCTCCAGTCTTTGCTCATGATTGACAGCATCTGTTTGTTTCCGACACCCACCATGAGAAATGTGGGGGATAAAAGTCTCTATCTCCTCCCCTCTTTCACAGCTTCCTCTTTTTTTGCTCCCTTGTTTAAGAGTCTGGAAAACTGAGCTAGTATGATATCATATGTCTTTGAATGGTCTACAGATATAATGGAGGGTGGGATATGACAGATGTTGATTTTCCTCACTCAGTGTTGTTTTTCAAGAGGAAGTTGAATGGATTGGTCACACTCTGCACAAGAACAGTGGTAGTACATTTTCTCAGACACATGTTCATGCATTCCTTTGTGGATTTAAACACATTGCAAAAAATAATTTGGTTAAGTTAATGCATCAGTGCCAGCTCCTAGGATGATGTTTCCAGTTTTGTCTAAAGTATTACAAGACATATTGCTCATCAGAAGCAGCACCAAGTTCAAGTGTGGTACACCATCTGCCATAATGACAAGCTGAGATCATTATACTTTTTGATAGTGGCTTCATGTAGTTCCTATCTATATTTGATTGAACCTGTAATTCAAGGGTCAAAAACTTTGACATGTCACATATGTTTTCACATAAGGTGGTGAGAAATTCAGTACAGAGGTCCAGATACTGCAGACAAGCAAGAAAACAAACAAAAATGGTAAGAATAGATCAAATAAGTGAGATAGAAATAAGTAAATAAGTATATTGATGAGGATGTGAAGGTTGTGGGTTTAAAGTGGAAAATAGTCGATCTGAATTTCAGCTTTGTAACACTGAAAACGTCAGTATGGCCTCTTTATTATTTTACACTTAAAATCAGTCACTTCCTGGTTTTACAAGCAGTTTATAATGCCATAAAGATGATAGTCTATAAAATGTAAGATTATTTGTTGAAAATAACTATGTAAAAATATCACGCACAAACACACACACATAGCAAATAGTAATGTTTATGATTATGGAAACAACAGAGCGTTACTAATTGTTATTATTTTAATTGGCGTAATAGTCACCCAGTTAGCATGTACTGTTGAGCCACAGAACGCTACAAATGCAATTGTCACTGGGATCACAGTTTTGAGACCATTCAGCTATAGATCAAACTATGTGTTAGCAGACATCAAGAAATAAGCACAACCACAGCGAATTCATTTATTGAACATGTATAAAAAAAAACCTACTGTGCTCAAATGTCATGGACACTGCCAGCCTTTGGCAGAGAAGCCAAAACATTTACCTCAAGTATGATTAACTTTAAGTTTAAAATACCTTTCTGAACCAGTTTGAAGACGCTTGATATTCTACCACCATGTTTGCAGAGGGTGGATGGTGTTTAGCCTGGATGTTTTCATCGTCACCAAGTTGTTGAGCTTTCACAGAAACTTTTTTCTCAAATTTCTCAAAAAAAATTCTCACTCGCTACTTTCAAACAGGGAATTAGACAAAAAACAGATGATGTTTTCATAAACCTGTAATGTTGCTGCTTCAAAACAAATAAAGTTTTTTTTGTGGGCTAAATTTAACAAATGAAAGATATGGATGTTTTTTGAATGGATCTGGTCTAACTCTTAACTGATACCAATATATTTTGATTTCTCGCTCAAAATAAAATACAAAAAAAAGGAAAAATCGTTTCTGGTAATTAAGACCAAACCTCCCATTTACAGCTAATTTAATGTCTCTAAACACTTTGAAATAATTCAGAAACTTTCAGACAAGCTCACTTCCAAACTTCTTATCCTGCAAGTGATGACATGATTTGAGGATGTCACAGCCACAGGATTTATTGCAAGTTGTGTCAAACAAACAAGCATATCTGGAAAACTATACATGACATGTATTATACTGTATTTGGTCATTTTGAAAAGACTTGGCAGAAGTGTTTGATGTATAATATGCCCCTGTTGTGTAAAAACTGGAGTTAAAAAACATTAGTCATGATTTCATATATCCCATTTTAATGCCGTTATCAGCCGATAACATTGGTATGCTGATAATATCAGACATCTCCAATGAAAAGTCAATTAATAGTCTGACTGGAAGCCATAATTTACTGCTTGGGGAAATCTTGCAGTAATGAGTCACAACTTAACATCATTTATGAAAAAATACCAAGGATGTAACCATGTGTTTGACACAATAGCTGTATCATAGTAAAGTGTGACATTCTGTTCATGTACAACACTAATTGTCAAGGCCAGAAAGCTTTCTGAATAGGTCATATCTGTGATTGCTGCATGACAGTAACATTTCACAGGGGTGTTCCGTGACCAAGTAGGTGAATAGCATTGTGTCTGCTATTCTCATCTTTCAAAGATGTAGGCTAAAACCTCTGAATAAACACATCTTCAACAGCCTCTTTTTAAGGAAACCTTCAGGCACTTCTTATCTGTTTTCACCAGGGGGACGATACCACACATGATTTAAACCACAGTCATCCATGGCAAAAGATTAAACTCATCGCAACACCCATTAGCCTGCCCAGAGGATAAATACAGAATGTCTTCCCCATTGCCATGTTCTATTCATGCAGCTTCAAGGCCAGAACAGGCAGAATAGGTTTAGATGGAATCACAGAAATAAAAGTTCTTTCAAATCCACTTGTGAGGAGCAAAACAGCCATTCAAGGTTTAAGCAGCTCTCATTACAATAACTTTGCCAGAATACAAAAAAACCCCAAAAAAAACAGAAATAGAATTGGTCCTGATTACTCCACAGGCTGAGGAAAATTTAATAAAATAAAGCATAGGAAAAAACCAGTACAACTATAAATAGCATCCACAGAATGGAGGGCATTCACATCATTTTTAAAGTGCCTCTTTTCCGTCTTCACAACACTCACAAGCGCTGACTTCAGCAGATAATGGTACTAGCATGTGGTACATGTGCTACCTCACTAGGTGTCACATTTGATTACAGCATCTGCATAATGACTAATGTTGTTACCATAGTAACACCTGTGATTGATTGCTTTGTTAAGAGGAATAGCTACACACCATTAAACTTTTGTAATAGTGCATGGCAGTCATCTCAATAACCAGGGACAAAGCAATTACCGAGTCATTAAAAAGGGAATAGACTGATACAACACTGTGCACACAATTATGAGTGACATTCCTTGAGATCAGTCAGCGTGACTGTTTCCTTTATATAAAAATGACATCTGTCTGCTCAAGTGCTTCGTCTTAAGATTACAAGTTTTTGTGCAATCAAAATACATTCTCACCATTTTGGTTAGAGTGTCTGCATTGGAATCACTCTTCCTTTCACTGATGAAAAACAACAAAAAAAACCCACTATTTATTTCACATCTTCTATTGCTTCCTCATCTTTCACCACAGATGCTATAATGGTGTCAGCTCGAATGCTAATTTCCACTGGGATTACACTCAGATGTATCTGGCTAATAATTTGATGGATAAATCAAGAGAAGTTGTTCAAAGGAAAATTGTGCTCTGTACTCGCAAGCCAGAGGCAGAGTACAGTAGCACTGGCAATGATAGAGAGAACTCAAAATTCAAATGAGAGAGAGGAGATGGAGTGAAACAGATGTGCTGTTGTTTCTGAGAGAGCGGCATGCACACAGGGGTAAGCACACACAACCACACACCCACACACAAAGCTATATTCACGTGCATAGACAGCAGCGCCACTCAATCATCCTCGTTGAGGGCCAATCCATCTATTGCTGGTTGACTGAGATCCAATCACCATTCCCAACAGGGCCACAATGAAAGAATGGCAGACAGACTGTGAAGAAGCCCACTCTCTCATGCTAGATTGATGGGACAAATCTTGGGGCAGTTCATGAGGCATTCCATATCAAGACAAACAGTGATAAAAAAAAGTCTGATGCCATAAAAATTGGACTTTGACCTTCATTTGCTGACAAAAAGTGTTTTGTAAAAGTGCTACTATTAGAAACCCACCAGGAAGTATGATTTGTTCAAGTTTTACTGGTTCTGACTGCCTCAGGCTCCCTTTTTTCCGTGGGGGGGGGGGGGGGGGGGGGGGAGGCACAAAAAAAAAAAAAATAAAAAGCGACGCAAAAAAAAAAAAAAAAAAAACAAAAAAAAAAAAAAAAAAAAAA
>JBAMHV010000008.1:18333343-18348439 GCA_037177535.1 Pseudomugil gertrudae
GCGACTCCACCTCCCCCCAGGTCTCCACTGAGCCGTTCACTGCGGTCTGCACGGACCATCTTGAAGCCGTGTACAGATGCATTACAGTCTGGGATGTGTTCATGCAGACATGTCTCGGTGAAGCACATAAAACTGCACTCTGTATTCTGTCCGAGACCCGGTTATCACCTGGAGTTTATCAATTCTGTTAGCTAGCGATCGCATGTTACCCACCACTACAGTTAAATTGCCATGGTTTTTCTTTCTGCCTCAATCCTGGCCTGCATCTTCCATCTCTTTCTTTTCAACTTCGTTTGGTTTTGAAGTGTTAGTTCACTGATAAACTTGAATTTGGAGAGCATTATCAGTAAATCCCCGTGGTAAACAAGTCTCAGTGCCATGGAGACTCTAATAACAAGTCTTGAAATAGCAGAAATAAGATATGCAGAGAGACTTCCGAGCAGCACAACTTCCACCAGCGCAAAAAGTATTCTTGAATGATCCAAATTGACAAATAATGTCTTAAAAAAAGACTCCTATATTACAAAACTCATGAAACATCACGACAGGTAACACAGAGCTACTACTGTTTGCTGCCACCTAGCGGCGCATTCCAGAATAGAAGAGATTAATTTACTCCAAGTAAAATCTAAATAAACATTAGTTTGCCAGGCATCCTTTTCTACCTTAAATTTGACACCTTACACCTCTATTACTTGTTTAATAACAGACACCTCATAAAATGAATATTGTGGTTCTTTTACAGGCTGACCATGCAAAATATTCTTCACACATTTCAGCATTTCATGGGCACAAGCTGAAGCCCCATGGGTTAAATTATTTACAGTAAGTAGGTTCACATTTTAGCATTTAAAGTTTTTGTGCAATTAAAGCTTAGCTGTGGGAGCAATCTTTTTAAAGCTTTGCTCAGTCTGTAACTCAGTCACTGAATTATTGCATTACATGGTTTTATTAGAGTCACTTGTCTTCACTTGTGTCACAACACTGACTGTGGAGGCTTTCTAGACACTATGCTGGAAGCAAAGGCCAAAAGTCATGGCAGGGCTTGACAGCAAATCATTTACACTTAATTGCATTTTTTCCCCTTTTTTTAACCTAGATCATTGTTTTGAGTGTTTTAACATGTAAAGGGTGTTTTATCTGAAGGGGCTTTAATTCAACCTATTTGAATATAACAGATGGGGGCTTTGTTTTGATGAGTTTGAATGTAAAATCTCATTTAGACAAGACAGAAAAAGGTCTTCATGCAGGAATAGGGTGAAATACTGTTTTTTTTCTTTCCAAGCCTGCCATCTTTATTTACTGCTCTTATGTATTCATTGCTTCACCATTAGCTACCATGTGACACGGTGACATGCTGTCAATGCTAATGGTCTCCAATGGCATCAAGGCTCTGTCAAGTGGACACAGTGGGTGCTCAGAGCCGAGGCCTTTGCTAGTCCTCCACAGACGAAGAGCTGTCATCTCCCTCCTTCACTGCCAAAGAGCTCCGCCCTCACTCCCTAAAACCTCATCCATCTGCTGTATCAGTGGGGCAGACGGAGTGCAGGGCATGCACTTTTCTGTCATGTAATGCTGTGCTTTAGTCCCACCAGCGAGCGCCCATGAGGGCGTCTGTGTCAGGAACTTCACTTTCCACAATCAACACATGGTGATTTACTGAGTTTAGGTTTCTGCATGCATAAAATATATATTTTAACACAACTGCCACATACTCATTTAAAATCTAACAAACATACTCTATATCAACAACTTTTTCTTCCACTTCCATATGGTGAAAAAAAACTGGTGACGGTTCTGTGAAAATGTCATGTGCTGATTTCTAAAACAGTCCGCATGATTTTTGCACCTTGAAAATGCACATAGAATCTGTGTGTGCTTGTGTAACTTTAGGCTCACCTAAACTAGTAAGGCAGAAGCTCCCTTGAGTAAAAGAGCTTTTAGAGAAAACACACAGCAAAAAGCTACAGTGTGCTGACCTCCTCCAAGTAAAAGAAAGCATGCAAGATGAAACCTGCAAACTCATGATTCTTAACATCCAACAAAAAATTGCATTAAGCTTGCTAAATGTTTCCAATCCACACTTGTGCAACTGTGTGCATGTGTGTTGCAAGCAGTGTACAAAAAGCATTTATTTTCTGTGTCCTTAGAGGACAGAGTATTGTCATGAGCAGCCAATATAATCTTATGTTTATGAAATCTGAAAATGTAGCCCATGCTCACAGTGAAAAATTAACTCTCTGTGGTCGATGTTTAATCCATGTATGCGACATTTTATCCAGTTAGATAAGACGGCTGACTGTTTGACCTTCATGTTGTGTGCATCAATCTGGCTACCGACCTGTGTGTTTGTGTGGATGTGTGGGTCTGTGTGCGCTCTAATTAGATAAGAACGTGAAAAGAATAGGGAGACAATGACAGGTGAAACGAATGACACCAGCCGGTGAACCGTAGCCCTATTTGTCCCCATCCAGCGTTTGTCAAAAATGAAAGAGTGCGTCATCTGTGCACTTCTGCTGACTGAGCAGACGAACAGCAGAGGCACTAAAGACTAAAACCTATGTTGCATGTTTCTGTCAACCTGCTGGAGCATTTACCAACACATAACTTGTGATAACATGTCTGCAGTGCCATAATGTAGACCAATCTTTCACAAAATCTGTACTAGCATCTCCAACAACAGCTGTAATAGCTTTCAAGTTGCAACAGAAGAGGACATGAAGCTACTTGGACCTTTGATAAATAATGAAATTCACAGCAGGTTTGATGCATTTCAGCACCGTCATGATGTCATTTGTTTTTAGCTCTGCAAAAATAAGGACTGAAAAAGAATTCTTATGCTTCCATTATCAAATTACTGTGACAGCCAGTTTTTTTACGAAATATATATGATATTTGCCCTGTTTAAATTAAAATGCTTTTGTGTCAGACACAAAACAATGGCAGCTTTATACGTATATTGGAAACCAGGAAACATGACCTCAGATCATGTTGACACATTATTTCATAGATGCTGACAAAATGCATGGTCAATTGTTCGATTCATTACATGAATCCAACCAATCACACACAAATACAACAAGAGATGTTACATCGCACCCCAAGAGTAATTTATATCATCGGTTTACACACACGCCATCAGTTCCATTCATTAATCTTTTCATAGAACTTGTGAGCCACAACAATTTACTAATACTGCCAATGTGTGAGGCTGTCACAACCTTCAGTTTAAGTCAGAGATTTAGAGAAAATGATGTCTAGAAATAGCTTTTTTGTTATTTGTTCATTTGTTCCATGTCTGAATGGGTTGTTATGGGCAGCTGTGGCTATGCTGGCAAAGAGATTGTGCACTACTCAGTGTGTAGTGGGTTTGATCCCAGACTTTACATGGCTGGGTCAGATGTCTTCCCCACTTTAAAGTTGTTTTTTAAAAAAAGGTCCATTTTAAATTTAATATGTAAAATTATTTACATAAAAAAGCAACGTTTTCCTTCATCTCGGTGTTACATTTCAGTAATCAAACTTTTGGTAATTTTTCTCAAATTATTCAGTTAAAAAGTTTTTAAGAAGTAATCCTATAGCTGCTGTATTTCAAGGAAATACCTCAAGGAAAATGTGTTTCCCACACGACCAGGAGCTCTATCATGAGTCAGTACATGAATCATCAACTGCATTATAACCTGTTATTACTATGTTTAGATAAAAACATACATTATATTCAAAAGATAGGGTTAGCAATTTTGTTTAAGACTGAACAGATATTTACACACCATTATTGATATTATTATGTTTAAGCATATGTAATTCATAATAGTAATGGTTTAAGAATAATATCACTTTAGAAAAAGCAAACACAGACGTAGGTGTCCTAATGTGGGAAACATGATAAATTCTCTAACAATTACAACCACTTGAAAACAATCCACTTTCATGTGTTTGTTGGTTACAGGTTTTAATTAGATGGGCTGTGCGGTGAGAATGAAAAGCCATCTGGGACCATCTGAGATCACAGAGATGGCAGATGAATAGCAACAGTTTCTACATTTCACTGTAAACTTTCTGGTGCATACTAAGTGGCAGCTCAGTGCACATTGTAAGATATTCTACAGTTGTTTGTGAGTTCTATTTCTCACACCAGAAAATATCTCAACAGCAAAAAGAGCAAAGCTGGCAAGTAATAAGCTAAAGACTTAAAATATCACAACCTTGATCTTTAAATTGTGAAATTAGCATCGGAAATTTGATTCAATCTGACTAGTATGAGCCAAATTCAGGTTTACTAAATTTCTTGCATTACAGGAAGAAAAAGTTATTTCTCTTATTCAGAGGATGACACCTTCACCAACACAACCTCATAACATATCCTGCAGTTTTCTTTATTAATTCTCCATTAATGCCACCAAAGGCCATCTTTTCTGACAGATTGATCCAGCTGCACCTGTTGTTAAGCTTTAGTCATTAACACCGGAGTTCACAGAACACAGAAATCCTAAATATTTAACCTTCAAAATCCAATATCTTTGACTTGTTAATCTTTACACTTCTTTCTGAAAGAAATGGCTTCCTTTTGATCTTCAGGAGCATTCTGGCTCTTTAATGAGTCATGTTTTAGAAGGTGAAAAGCTAAATTAAGGCTGGTTGGCTCATTTAATCATTAGCTGTTGTGTGACATATGCTGATATAGAGCAAGTGCATTAATGTTCCAAGGTCTGGACGAACAATTTGAGCCACAGAAATGTCCTATTGCTTGAAGAAAAGGCTGCATAATCAAAACCAGGCACACCCCTTATATCTAGGAGGTCCTTCTCCATAAATGAAAAACAGACAGAACTGATTAACCTAACATTTGGCCTTTCAATGTCATCCATATTCACTACTCTAGTCAGCAGCACTCACACACTTTGAAGTTAGAAAAAAAAAAAGAAAATCACACAAGGTTTGGGTAAAAAGAGGCTATAGTGGTATCACAGGCCATTTTTAGAGCCAGCGTCTGTTTCCACTTTGCCAAATGCAGGGGTGCCCTGTAAAACATTGGTGTAAATGGTTTATAATGTCACCAGTGGAGTCTGAAATGGGAGACCTGGTTTCAATCAGCAGTCAAATTGCTCCTACATTACCCTTACAGACAGAGTAGTAAATCACTCTTTGCCTCTACGCTGCTGACGTTAAAGAAGAGGCATTGTTAAAAATCCACCATGCATGCTGCTAAGAGCACCCTGGCTGTATGCGAGGAAGGGATGCAAAACAGGACAATAGCAGCTGCTTGCAGGATCCTTACAGATGAAGAGCGAAACATCCTGATCCTACAAGCAAAACTAATCTGCACACCTTCCGTTTTTATCCAAGGCTGAACCTTGAAACCAAGTGCAGCTCTGAATGAGAACTTAAGCAAACAAAGTTAATCTATTACACCCATGCTAGGAGACCATCACAACCAGTTTGAACCAGTTTTCTTGGTTAAAAAGGAGATTTGGTTTCTCTGTACCAACGCCCTCCCAGCGGGCCAGTGAGGCATCTCAGCATAGCTATAAACTTCTATAAACACGACAAATGCTGAACCCACCCACCACAGACCCACACACTATGGGTAAAACCTCTCATTAAAACCCCAAGGCCCTGATATTTTAAAAGATTTCACCCATATGGAAAGCATGTGAAATGTCAGTTGGGAGAGGTTTGCGCCGAGTGGTTTTTCAGCGTGTGGCCACAGACAAGCTGGAGTTCTTTAACGGTGCCAGTCAACGTGAACCCTGCCAGGGAGTATCAGCATATGAGGGCACAGAAGTCTATGGCTTTCTAGCCTCTGACCAGCCCTGCAAAGGAAATATCCTCTGTAAGACTAACAAGTCCTCATGTAAGCCAGAATGTAGCTAGTCTCAAAAAACACTGCAAACAGGAATTATTGTTCAATATGGTTTACTACAGCATATAGAAAGGAATCTATAATTAAGAGTTATGTGTTTAACAATACAGTCAATTTTACTTTTATTTGATATATAAATGACTTTTCTAAATGTATATATCAGATTGTGTCATTTCTTGTCTTCCATTTGTTATTTTTGAAAGGTCAGTCTCTGCCAATCAATAAGTGCCATCTTAAGTCTGACTGGGTTTCTGTGGCAGCTCTCTTGTCACCTCAGTAAACTTCACCTCCAACCCTTTGGACTGCAGTTGGTGACAGTGCTCCCTGTTATACTCTTCAAGAAGCCTGTAGCAAGCTGAAGAGCCCCTCCAACCTGATCCAAGAGCAAGTGTAAAAGTCATTCGTGTGCTGCTATGCTAACCTTCCATGGCAGCAGAGCAGAACAAGAATGCCATAAAATCTGCTAGTGGTGAGATAGCTGCTGACTACCATCCCTAGCTGCAGTGGAGCTTGAGACCACTTGTGGAACAAGACAAACACTGGAGAGGCTAAATGATACTTAGGGTTTTTCCACCATAGCAGTTCCAGTGCTGCTTTGGAGCAAGAGCCAAACTTAAAACCATTTTTTCTGTTTCACTTGCCACTGCTCTGGCTCTCGTCATGAAGAACTGGTTCTACACTAGATTCTTTGCTGGGTCATTAAGAAACAGCCTTAGGGTGGGTCAGTAGAAACAAGATTAATTAAAACTGTTGAGCAACTGGATTTCAAAACCATGTCTGCATGTCACAAGAACTGCCTGCAACTATACTAATAACTGTAGTGGTGATATCAGGACATCGCAGAGAAAACAAAACCACTGATTTGTGGGAAGAAACTTCATCCTTTGTTGTAAAAAAATTCAGAATACAATGACAACTAGCACCAGCACTGTAACCAATTAAGTCTAAAAAGATAATCAAAACACAGACAACACTGCAGACAGAAAACATCTCTATAAAGTCCAGCAACCAAAAAAAATCCAAAACAAATTTCCTTTTATTTATGTAATCCATGAATCCTACTTTAGTCTTTAGAGAGTTATAAGCTGAATCAAAGATTGTGATTTTATCAAAGACCATCATATGACGTGCTCGCCAGATCAAACACCACCTATAAACTTCCTCCCTTACTAAAAAAAAACAAAAGGAAAAAAAACACTGAGGTTATTATTTAGACAGCTGTCAAACTCACAGTGACTGATATGGGTCACTGGACGCAGTGGGAGAAACAGGGACAAATAGAATAGAATAGAATAGAATAGAATAGAATAGAATAGAATAGAATAGAATAGAATAGAATAACTTTATTCATCCCATGTTGGGAAATTTAGGTATATTATGTGTGCATGCACTAATCTATCATCTTTCCACCTTTTATCCTGCATAGATATAAAAAAAACTTACATATTTATTTGGTCACTGATATACATTATTGCTATAAATCTATTTGTCAGAATCAGCTGCAACTCGTAAATCCTTAACCAATTTTCATTAAACTTTGTTATCGTGAGAAACATCAGTGTTTGAAACTAAATTTAGTTAATGCAGACAAATCTAATACACTTACTAATTGGCCCTATTTTCATGGACTCAAAGTAGTTAACATTTATTTAGGATTTCAGCTTCCAAATATAGATTCCGCTCTACAAGCCAGCTGTTTAATAATATAATTATATGCTAATATAACTGACAAAAGGGCAATCGCTTTCTGTTGAATACTCCATGACACATACAGTACTGCAGGCTGAGTGGATGCCATTTAAGAAGCATGATCACAAACATTTTTTAATTATATAAAGAAATGTTTTAATCTCAAATGACTGTTCCTGCTGGGAAAAGTGGGTTTTGACACTGAGATGAATATAAATGTCAGTAGAAACTACTTTTTGTTCCAAAATATACCCATACATTGATGCTAATTGGAAGTGCTTGTGCATTCACTCCTCATGTCATAAAACTCACATTGGAGAAGAACGTTCATAAAATTAGAAATAAGGACTGGACAATTGATCTAAAATAAATGGAAGTATACATTCAGAAACAAAAAATGCTTAATCAAGTCAATTACTTAAATTCTGTAAACACTTAAATTTCTCATAAATGCATAATAATATTAATTAAATGTGGTATAAACTGCATAAGTTGGTGTGTTTCTTTTCATGTATTAATAATATGCTCATCGATAAAATATTTGAAACAAAAGTCTTAAAAAATTATACAAAAATATTTTTAAAAATTTCAGAATTAAAAAAAACTATTTATTTTAATGTATTTAATAATAACTAATAAATCAGTCAATGTAACCTGTTCAATAATGGTGATAGTGATTTAAGGTAATTTTACCTAGCCCTAGCAGAACTATTTCTCTTACAGAAGACAATCCCTGAAACAGCCTCTCACTAACCAACAACTCATTTCTTTTAGCTACCCGATGCCAGCTTTGAGTGCAAAAATTGGAAATAAATTCATACTTTCAATGATTTCAATTATTTGACACAATTCACCTTTGCAGACACTCATAAATGCTGGAAACATAAATGAATAAAAAGATTGCACCATTCAATGCACTTTAATTTATTCATTTAGCATTAAGTGAAACCCTACATTAAAAGCATTACAGCTAATGTGGCTGCACTGTCACCTCTTCCTCATTTGCTTCTCTCTCATCCAGCCTTCGCCAGTATGAACTCTACAGTATGCCTGGCAGATGACATCATCTGCTAGAGGCCTCTGCTTATTTTCTGGCACAAGCGCTGTTCCAAAAATCCCAACAGAAACACCATTCTTAAAAGAGACAAAAAGAAGAATTCAACGCAGCAAGAATTTGCAAGTCACTCCATAATCCTCCAAGAGTCCTGGTCATGTAGGTCACATGTCTTCTGCTTTGAGAGTTAAGTTCATCTAAAACCTTTTGGAATTTGTGACCATTCAGCAAATACATATTGTGGTGTAAAACAAGAGCGTACCTCACAGGAATAAAAAGCTACAGTCTCATTGTGCAATATCTTATATAACCCACAGATGGACAGAATAAGCAAGAAAAATAGCCAAGGTAGACCAAGTAATGAAGGCTTGCAGCTTCCCTGGAAGCCTTATCTATTCTACATGATGGAAGAAAACCTTAATGCTTCTGCAGCGCGGCACCTACAGTATCGAACAGGTCATCACAGGTTTAAAACGATAACGTATCTCTAAATAAGATAACAAAATGTAACTCTGAATTGAAGAGCCATACCGTATCAGGCAGAGAGACCTGCTTGATTAAACTATTTACAGATCCAACTTATTTGGCTGCTTCCTGTAAAATGATCTCAAATCCAGAATTAATATACAGCTTGTTACCATCTCTTTTTCTCACTTGGCAGAAGCTGAAGGTTAAAAACCCAAACATGCAATAAGGCCTTGGGTTCTGTTGCAGAAAGCCTCTGATGCAATTCCAAGAAACTAACCCACTCTGTATCATCCTGTTACACTTTTGGCTTGTGCTTTGGTCTCTTCATTGTGCCTCTGACTGCCTTAAGCTGATTCATGTATTGATAAAGGATGGCAATGATGCTATTTCAGTGTGCCACTCACTTTCTAAAATTGCTCCCATCCTTTTTTTTTAAAAGAAAAAAAGGGGGTGTCAGTAGGATGGATGCAAAGCTGGTAATTATTTTTTCTGTCTGCTCATCCACCCAATAAAACCCCCTCCCTCCCTATTAAATTCACTTCAGATCTGAATAAGCCTTTTTGGTTATAGATGATAAAAATGTTGTCACAACAGATTGTAAAATGCATGTTTGCTCATCTTTTTCAACAGATGCATGGAGAAAATATCCACACACACCTGACGGGTGCAGAGAAACTCCAAACACCTGTGTGTCAAAAGGAAGATAAAAGGGCAGCAAAGATTTCACATGATGTGGGGGCGCGCTCGCTGATGCACCCGTGCACGCGCATATATGAAACGGAGAAGCTATGCATTGGGAGAGCCAGAAACCCTGTGTGGCAAATCATTACATATACGAGTCGTCATAAAAAAATCTGATCATTTCCTTGCAATTAAATTATTTTTAAAAATAAGGGGCCACGACTCTCCATTGCTTCATGCTCCTTTTCCCCCTATTTTCTTTGATTAGCCTACAGATTCTCTACGGATTTTTCTGCTTGGTAAAGGATTTAATCCCTGGAAATAGCACTGCAAACTGACCAGTGCGAAGTGCACGCGAGCAGGTCACCGCCAACCAGGAGCAGGATCATGCATTGCAAATCACTTGTGAAATAAGTGAACAAATTGTGTAATGTTCTCCTTAAACATTCATTCCCGTGCACTGCTTACCTTCATTTAATAAGATGGTCTTGTTCCAGCATACACATAATCATCTCAAAAGTCCGCAATGGCATAAAAGTTGCGTTTGGCTGAACATTGCGAGTTAGAAATAAATAAAACAGCGATAAACTGCGTGCGTGGCTGCTGACGTGAGTCGAAGCCTGATTTCTTTCTTTTTTTTTTTTTTTGACTTGGAATATTTACCTATGATATTTCCCCATTAAAGCAACACATACAAATTCCATTTTCAGAAAATGCACAGCATTCAATGGGGGTACAGACGTAACCAGCATATTCTAAATGCTGTCAGAGAAATGCCTGTAAGTTAGGTAACTTATCTGCAAAGCTGCGTTTCAAGTTCAATGGGAGACATTGAGAAAAGATAACGGTGGACTTACTGAATCTCCTCTTTGTCGCCGCCGTTGGCATTGCTCTCCTCGCTGAACCACAGTCCCGTCTTCAATTAGAAGCAAGCACAACAATCCACTTCATGGAATTAAACGACCACAAAAAAACAACAAAAACCAGAGGAGTTACAACCAAGCTGGAGAGTAGAAGCAGAACGTGGAGGGGGGAGGAAAGATACGAGTCCGGCTCCAGAGAAACACGAGGTCCTATCCCGGTCAGCCGACCGGGCTCGTGGAGGCTGGATCTATTCGTGGCAGCTCCCGTGCTGCTAACGGGTTAACGTGAGCCCCGCTCAAGTGTTCACTCAACACACGAGAAGGCGAGAGGAATACGCTATTTCTTCTCTTGCTACTAAACGAGTCCTCTTGTAAGTTAATTTATGAGCAGAAGTCGGTCCACAGTCCCGGTAGAAGGCTCGGAGTAGTTCCGTCTCTGCCCTCACAGTCACGCTTCTTTCTGCCTCTGTGGTGGAAACACTCACAGGTCGGTCAGCGGGATTTTCGGATTCATTCGGCTCCACTCGCCTTTCATTATTGCTTCTCAAGTCCTGCGGAGTCTTAAAACGTGCGCCAAACGCATGGCATGCAGTTATTTCCGCTTGTCTGTGCTAATCAAAGCACCTGCTTAACGAGGACATACAGAGAATATTCAGAGTGCATGTTATGTCTCAGGACAAGGACGGATTAATAAACAATGAACGCCTGGGCATAGACGTGTAAAGCCCCCCCCCCCCTCCTCATTTTAATCCCCCTGAACGCCAAGGCACCCATGCTTTTAGAATATGTGTCATGTGTAAACAGATCTTTTTATTTACTTTGCAACACGTGTGTATTTGTTTCATATTTTTTACTGTTTTGTTTTTCTATTAACTACTTATTATTGTTCCATTGGCTCTGTGGCAAATCTGCATATCTTTATGGCTGTTTTTTGTCACAATGATTATTTGCAACTTTTTTTTGTGCCACTGAAATTGAATACACAAAGATTGAATTTTACAATGAGGTAAAATTAACTGAATACTTGTATGATTTTGTGAAGCCTTTAGAACTGTGTATTCAATACTTATGTAATTTGACAAGAACATATGGGGGAATACTCCTTTTTAAAGGATTTATTGATATTTTGTGTTACATTTAAGTTGAAGTCTCATTAAGGTAGTATTTTGTTAGTGTTGGTGGTTATTTGGTAAATCTTGTATATCAAATGTTTGTCACGGTTTCATAAGTAAGAGTTTGAGCTGACAAAAACTATTCAAATGGTCAAAAGGTTTTAGTCACAAAAATACTTGGGAGCAGGCATAACTCAAGAGAAACTGATGATAATCTGAGGTCTGTACTACAAAGCGTGATTAACACAGCCTAGACTTATCTCCGTTCCCTGGATTGACCTAGCCAGACATCCAGGAACTGGATAAATTGTACTACAAAGCTGGTAATCAACACGCTAACGCACTTTCACAGGGGTGGTATTTGGAGGTTCTGACCAATTACAAACATGGACAAACCCTACAGAGCCGTACATTTTCCCATGGAGGAGCAGAGTGTTATTCTTCAAAAATACAAAGAATTTAATAATATAATTCAGACTAAAAGCAATACTGTTGCTGCAGCACAAGCCAGAAAGGAATGCTGGCTGTTAATGCATAACTTCATCAAATTATCCAATATTAAATAATGAGACAATATAACTTGACAGATCACTGCATTACAGCGCAAATGTTCCTGGAAATGCCTTACGTACATCATATTTCCCAGCTTTTGAAAGGATCTGCTCCCATGTGAGCATGTTATGTGTAGGAATATCAATTCCTCCACCGTGTATATGTACAAATAGTTGTGCGTTCCATAACTCAGTGGTTCTGTACTGATGTCATGTGTGAAAAAGAACTATCACTATTCTTTACCTCCGTTTCAGAAGCAATCGCAGTGGGGCTAAAAGGACTTGGGAGCAAGTAAAAAACAAACATAAAAACATCATTTAGAGAAGTCAGTGACAAGGCTTTATTTACTTTTTTAACTGTATTTTTATTTCACTGTCTGTATGGATGAAAGAAGCACAATTCATCTACAGATACTCCAACAACTGACATATGTGCTTTTATACTTGCTGGTCTCTTATCCAGAACATAACCTTCTCCGGAGCAGGTTAGCTGTTCAGCTTCTGTTGCTGCGCGATACAGCCCGATCAAAAGTAAACCAGCATCGTAGTACAGAAAAGCCAGAAGTAATACTGAAGTTACCCCAATCAGAGAAAATCCAACTTTATAGCACAGGCCTCTGATGACTGGCATGATGGAGTGAACTGGATTTATACTAGCAGATGATGAGGGACAGGTGTGGTCGTGAATAGCTGTAGGTGGAGATGCAGGAGCGGCCAAGCACTGTTTGATTTTGTTTTTTGTTTGTTTACTGATCTATTTGCCATTTATAATCATAACTCAAATTTCTCTTTCTCCATAGTGTTACTATAATGACCTTATTACTGCTAACAGTTAAACTGTGTCTCCTGCTGCTCTTTAGGATCCTCTCTGACAGTTTACTCCTAGATCTTATTCTAGGGCATTCTGCAACTAGTTAAATGATCTATCATCACTAAAAGTAAAACCTTTATAAATGTTGCCCTGTATTGTCATGATTTCCCATTAATTTTCTTCAGCCAAAAACATGTATCGAGCCCCATCTACATTTTTTATCTCACCTTTTAAAGACTGAGCAAGACTGTCATTTATATTTAAGACATATTTGCCAAGTCCCTGATTTATTTATTTATGTTATAACCAGGTGTTGATATTGTTTGGGGATGGAGAAGAAATTATTCCCTAACAGTCAACAAAACACAAATTTGTTGTCAAACTACCTTTGACAAGAAATTCTGTGCATTGTTGAGTATAGAATAGATATTTAGAAAGGCATTATGCTGCCTAATCAAGGACAGATCCTCTGAACTAGAGGATTTACAGGTGAGGTGTTATCAAGTCGACAGTGAATGGGCCCTGCTTACAGTGCAGCTTGCTGTTAGTGCTTAAGCACTCATAAGACACGGTTGAGTGTGCAGGGCATCGATGCTGTGACCCCAGGTAATGAGGACCTGAATATCTTTAGGATTTTGACAACCCATCTTCTCCGGCTTCTAACCTTACCATGATCAATCATTAGCTCGGCAGAACCCCTGCTGAACTGCAACGTGGCTATCCACCACACCTTCCTAATAACTGGTACACAAGGTTTTATGCCACAATAAATGTCTCAAAAAGTGGGCCATGTAGTGGGTCTTCCATCCACCATGCCCAGGCTCCCACTCACACACACCAATTGGTACCTGTTTATTTGTACTTTATCTAATTAAATGAGTTGCTATTCCCCCTCAAATTGATTGCAAACAATTTTCTGCTCCTTTTGACATACAGATGATAACCCTGATCAAAGCACTATGCTCCAGGAATAGAATCCTGCCAGACAAATAAGAGACCCAGCCAGCATTATAACTCTCAAAGGGAGGCCATTGTTTTGATACAGTAACCATCAATATGTAGGTGCCAGACAGAGAAATTGGTACATGTGCTCAATAACACTGCTACGAATCTCTGGTGACCAACAGCGAGCTTGCTTTTCAGCTAAAGACATCTCATGTGGACCACAGAAACCTATAAACAACCTTTTCATGTGAAGGTCAGAGACAATGTCTTATTTTTTTATTTTATTTTTTTAGCAGTGTTGCAAAAGAGTCCTCTGAGGGCAACTCTAGCTTTGTCATTGCCATATTTTCTTCCCTGAGAACCAAACATTGTGCTAACAGCATTTGCTTTTCTTTTTTTGTGATCTTTGTGATCTTGTTAACTCCGGACCATTTCAGTTCAGTCATGCAAAACGGTTTCTCATAGTTTAATCAAGGTTTTAAAAAAAACTATGTTCCTATTCAAGCGCGCAGCTTTCTCCACATCAGTGCCATACTAATTAATGCTTGACATATAGACTCTAAAACCCACATTGTTAGTCAGTTAAACAACTTACATCCGCCAGAGTATTGGAACAAAACTCCCACTCAAGACTACTTCCTGCTCATAATAACTGCTGTGATTTGAAATAAATGGTTGCCTAAATGAGCGCAAATCAAAAAGTGTCTGAGGTACCGTATCAGCCTCCAACCATAACACTGTTGGAGCAACACTTCATACATGGATCCCTTTATCAGCCATTGCTCCTTATTAATGTTTTTTATTTTAACTCCGTAGGGAAATTAGTCAAGAGAAATTACTTGTAAAGAGTTTCATTTCTCTCTACTGTGGATCCCCTCACTTGGTACTTCATAGTTTAAAGTCTGATGTAACACTAGTTTAGTTATTTTTCTGCCCCCGCTTCATGTTAAAAAACTTAAGGAAGTACAAAAACAGGCATTTCTAAATCTATCTATCTATCTATCTATCTATCTATCTATCTATCTATCTATCTATCTATCTATCTATCTATCTATCTAT
>JBAMHV010000008.1:18349917-18362884 GCA_037177535.1 Pseudomugil gertrudae
ATCTATCTATCTATCTATCTATCTATCTATCTATCTATCTATCTATCTATCTATCTATCTATCTATCTATATTTATAGTTATAGATGATCATAATTATAAATAAACACTTAATTGTTTAATATGTTACTGTAAACTTGTTTTACCATGTTTGTCCCTCTTTTTGACTCCAGCTAGTAGGTACTAGGGATTTTGATCTATTGGCCCCATAAAAAATAAAATTCTGATTAAATTTCACATTTTGTTTACAAAAAAAGAAAACAACACTTTACTTTGATTATCATGAAACTCAAGCGAATGTGTCAAATTCACTAAAATTCCATGTCAGCCCTTCCCACATATTATTTTCACAAACTTTAAAGCATAATAACGCTTGTGTTCAGAGCTGTCAGCAGAGTGGAGGCATAGAATTCATAAAAATTCATAAAATAAAAAATAAAAAAAAACATTGTTAATTTGGGTTTAATTATTCACTGAGATGTTCTATGTGCTCAAAAAGATGCTGTCTAGACTTAAGAGTCACAGGATTCAGACCTGTCAAATTCTAGCAACAAGCTGATTTACAGCAAAAGAAATGGATGAGTTGCAGATTATAAGTTGCTTTCATTGTTACATTGTACTGGCTGTGCAGGAAATAATGTTCAGACTCTCTGCTTAAAGTGGCCGTATGAAGTACCACATTTCACTTTGACCATAATTTTATAAAGTCATTCCATCCATCCATCCATCCATTTTGTTAAAATTAGTTTTCAATTAAATTTAGAAGTCATCAGTTAAAATTATTCAGCCTTTGTTGATGCCTGACAGCCAAAGTGAAAGCAAATATTAAGTATGACATTGAAATAATATTGAGTTTTCCATAACAATAACCGTGATAAAATCTATACTGATGCTGCCGTCAGATTCAGTGTTGAATAAATGTTATTTCAGTAGTCCAAATGAATCATGCATCTGACATGTTTTTAGCCTTGTCCTCTTTTATATACCTAAGTATTATTTCATAACATTTGGAGCAAGTAGAGCTGCAGCTGTAGTACTTCCATATAACAAGTTCCTGCAACAAACTACAACAGGAACTAACTATAAATCCATTAGTGATGAAGGAAAAGGGATAAATCCTCACTGATTTGCCACCAAGTTCATTTTACATGCAGACACGAAGCTAACAGAACACACAGAAAATTGATTATTCAATTGGTATTCATCACAAACCCTGCACATTATTCAGATAGTTAAATTAGTTTCACTTTAGTTTGACTAAAAACTGAATCGATACAGTCTTCATTAAGGAACAGCGCTTTATGCTTGTGTTCTTCTTAAGTACAACGTTTTGTTAATTCTAAATCATTAATGTGTAGCAGTCCTGTCGGAAATAAAGGGCAGATGTCTAACAAGCACTGAGTTTTCAGATAAATAGTTCACATTAACTCACTAATTTAACAATCAATATTTTTCTGTCATACCTCTTTTTTATATTCTATTTTTGACATCTGATTTAGAAATCAAATTGTCCCAGTGCTAATGTGTGTAGTGCAATCTCATTGTAAAGTATTCCATGTGTATAGTTTTATGCTGTCTGAAACTGGCACGTATAACCAGACGTAGAATGGGAAACAAAACTTCAGTTTTAGTTCCTCTTTTGAGGAATCAACAGTCAGTCTGTGACAATTTGTGTTTTCTTGTAAATTTAAGGTTTGAAATTTACATAATTGAAAAAACTAACTTGTATTATAGCATAGGTGATTAGTCTTTAATTTAATTCTTTAATTATGCCATTTTTTTGTTGCTGTGCCTCTTAATATGTTACTGATTACATTTTCAAGGCTTCAAAAATGTCAACCTCTAAATTTGACTGTGTGAATTATACCATGCAGGTTTTTGGAATATTTTAAAATGTCACAGTTTTAGTTGAAAACTTGCCTGAA
The DNA here is from genome assembly GCA_037177535.1 of Pseudomugil gertrudae. Taxonomy (NCBI): domain Eukaryota; kingdom Metazoa; phylum Chordata; class Actinopteri; order Atheriniformes; family Pseudomugilidae; genus Pseudomugil; species Pseudomugil gertrudae. Next base: position 18,351,841 of record JBAMHV010000008.1, read on the forward strand.
ACATCAGATTACATTGTAAACTAGATTCTGTCAATTCAAAGCTATTCAAAACGAGAAAAATGAACGCTCATCTGTGACTTCTAAGCAGCCGATCCTGCTGTGTTAGCATGTAAACAACCATACTGTCAGCATTTATTTGAGTTCTATCCCACAGCTCAGGCACATTTGTTTCTCTGCTCTTAAAAGCAATTTAAACCATGTCAGTTCTGGGATTTTGGTGCATCTCTTATCAGTGCTATTGTATTAAAAACGATTCTGCTGATTAATTGACTTCATGTTAGATTTCTGTCAGAAAACTGTTTGCTCATTATGATGATCAGGGTCATTCGTGTGATATGGTCCATGTGGATTTCATCAAGAAACAGAAAATAGTACATCTGAGCATTTAAATCTTTTTTTCCAGACTAATTACCCATGCAATAGTGACTCCATGCTGTATAAGGTAAGTCCTGCCTGCATCTATCTTGAGATTAGAATCTAATTAATTTTCTTATGATCAAATTAAGCTATTAGTTATAGACTTTATTCAAATTACACTATACTGTTTTGAATAAAGATGCTATGTATTAAGGAATACTTAAATGTATTTCAGTAGAGACTCCCCAACCTAGCTGGCCCAGCATGAAATCAAATAGAAGTCAAATTAGATGAATAAACAAAAGTAAGCCAGAGTAAAGTGGGGTATTTTGCTTCTGAAAACAACAAATCCAAATGTGTCAACAGTCATTCAGAAGTTGATAAGGGGAAGCTTTTTCTATTGCTTTTTAACTGCTGTAAAGCATCTTGATGTTTAGAAAATGAATATTGCTACTGACCATGCAGATGCGTGGACCATGCACACCTTAGTACTTGCAAGGTGTGGACATTGAATTTTATACCTGGTTTTGTTCTATAAGGAGGCTATTTCTAGGAGTTTTTCCAAAGGAGCAGAAGATTTAGAGTAAGGATTATTTAAATAAATCACAGCTTTGTGCTGAACAACTTACTCATGATTGCATCTATTTCTTACCAAATAAAGTATCTCTTTACATCAGAAGCCACTGATGTAGCTGAATGGACGCACAGGCTTTGCTCAACACTTAGAAGAGAAGCGATGGTTTATGAAAGTTAATCTCTTCTCATTTTAATTGTTTGGAATAGGCAGAAGGAGTTGCTACCATAAAACACTACTGATAATCAACCGAGGCTATTTAAAACTGTGACAAAAGCTAAGACAACTTGGAACCCATGACTAGTGCCAGGTTTACACATACACTGGAGTCCTAAATAGATTCTGGAGATGCTCTGGAGGTATGAAAGAATGCAAATGCTCTGGGATAGCTTGTTTCTATCCAGTCCTTAAACGCAATCTCTGTGGATGATGCAATGTATGAACATAACAACAACTATTCCAAAGCATTTGGTTTTACTGTGCAAATTTGACAATTGTGTGTGCTGCTTTCCATTCAGCCTTTGCTATCTTGTGTATACAAGTACACAATCTATTGATATAGATACAATAGTCATGGTATGTTTTTAAAAATGAAATACATAAAAGCACAAAAAACATCACAGTGGCATTTTCACAAAACATTGAACTCCTCTAGACAACATCCCTACTCTTTCATTTTAAGCTGTGGGAACAATTTATCAACATAAAGACTAGACCAAATCTTCCCCTCATTCTCTAATACTTCCCCAATGTCGATATGTCAAAGGAGCTTAACTCATGTATGCTCCTTCACGTACAGTACATAAAAGGTACATCCATTTACATGTATGAGGGTGTACACATTTACATACATAAGGAGGCATAAATGTGCCTTTAGGAGTCATGCCACCCCCATTGCACCAAATGTTTAGCAAATTTTCAAGCTTTATTAGTTTTTTTTATGTTAGTTTAATTTAGTTGAATGAATTTACTGTAACCTGAGTTGCAAATGAAGATCTCTGTAAGTAGTGTAGTGAACCAGGGCTGGTTTAATGGTGTTAATATATCTCTTTTCCTCTGACAAGGTGGAGATCATTGGGTATTGTTGATCTGTGTGTGTGTGTGTTTTAAATACACATACTCACAAGGGCTGGACAGTAGGTTGTGATAATAGTACATCCAAATTGTAGGCTATATCATATTTATTAGGCCATGTTATAGGTTTTAATTAATATTCTTGACTAAATTTAATTTCTAATCCGAAACCAAAACTGAAAAACAAACCTAAAAGTGTTATGTCCCTTCTTTAACATTCAAATCTAACCTACCTTCTGTGTTTTCACCAATTAAGTATGCTCTGTTGCATAAACAAGAAACAAACTGTGCCTGCATCAGTGGAAAATCACAGGCTACTGATTATCAACAGGTCCACTTGTTTATGACTCTACACTGACTCACGCTGCTCACGGTAGACTGATCATTACAGAAATAGCCGTGCCTGTATTTGTAGATAAATGCAGGTTTACTGTAAGATCTCACCAGTAGAACTGGTTGTCCCCATCTGTGTTCTTAATGATTTGTGACCACACTATTTTACTTGGTACAGTAAATCTGCCCCCACATTTGCTGTGTTCATGTCAAGTCTCCTCGTTGCGCTTGCTATAGGACAAAAAATTGGCTTTTGAACTCTTTGTAATGTCATAAATCCTGTTGATACCTACACACTTAAAATGTAAGATTTTTAGGAGCTCACAGAGGCTTTCCACTCTTATAACCTTCCAATGTCCAACTCTAAACATTTATCATGCTGTGCAGTGAAGCTCAAAGTTCCAAAAGATGTAACAAAGGCTGAAACAAATATTGAGTGATGGAGAGATTCTAACATATTACATATTATCTGATTATACAGGCTACGGTTTTAAATGTTTTGGCCAAAAGGTCAAATAAAAAAGGACTAAATAAAACTGACAAACACAATAGCCATGAGATCTCTAACCCAACGCCCTTGCAAGATGCTTTCATCTTATGTCTGTTGCACAATTAATGCATGACTCAATGAGGCAGGAAAACAGTTAATGGAAGTTAATGATGAGAACACATAGAGCTCTTGTATCATTAACCAACATGCAGTCAAACATGCTAATGATTGCAGTTACCATCTCAGCAGTTGGTCAGAGTAAAGATCTGAGTTTTGTTATTTGCTAGTGTATTGCAATACTCTGCTCAAGTTAATGAGATTAAAGGAGCCCTGCTAGATACAGGGGTTTGCATGGGTATCAACAATTAATCAAGAGAATTTTGTTGTGTTATTAGCGCTAAGTAGAAAAAAAACTTGTGTAAGATTCAGTAGGCAGAAGAAACTCTCACCATACTTTGTTAGCTGATCATTAATATTTAGAACAAAATTATTTGTGTTAAAAGGAAGTTATGGTGACATGCTGCATCATCCCTATAAAGCCAAACGTATCATACTTGATGCAAATAGTTTCTCAACCATTTTGCATCACTTTATGGTAGAAACTTTATTTAACATCCTGTTGTGCACCATATGTTACTGGTCTCCTGGCCCCTGGTGAACAATAATTTTGACCTATCACATGTTAATAAATAGTAAACATAAAAAAAAATATTGTGATTTTTTTAAAAAGATTTTCTTTATTTATATAAATAAAGACCTTAGATTTTAAAAATAGGACTTTTCTGCTCAGCTGTTCTTAGGTTGGACTTTAAAGGATTAACTGTGATTTATTAGCAAAAGCCTTAAAAAAAGGTTGAGTTTAAAAGCATGATTGTAGTTTATTTTATATGCACCAGTAAACAGTATTTTTTGACATAACAAACAGACCACTTAAGCCCTGAGAGAAAGGCTTGAGCGATCTCAAACGTTCCGCTCCTTCAAAGCCTGGAATCACAAGAAACACACAGCACAATTTCCAGAGAAGCTATATTTAAAAGGCCGAATGCTAAGAAATGAAGAGGAAGAGACAGCACCACAAGAGACAGAAAGAAGAGAGAGAGGGTGGGTTGGAATTGGATGAAGGACACATAAGCTCTCATTGAGCTGGCTACAGTGAAAAGAGTCCTTGGTTATTGAAAAACAGAAGAAATCAAAAGCAGAAAATTCCTGTACAGGGATGGAGGCAGTAAAAGAAGCTTGTCCTCCTCCTCATTGTTTTTTGTTTGTTTGTTTTAACAGCTTTTTTTCTTCACTGTAGTTAAAGTAGTTAGCCACTCAGTGATAGAGGAATGATGCATGGCAGCCAGCAGGTTGGCGAAGCCCTTGAGCGTAAGGATTTAAGAAGGAATAGGAGGCGACACAACATAAATTGTTCTCTATTTTGCAGCACAGAAGATTGTGCTGTGCTTAACATTGCTTTTGCAAGAAAGAAAACAGTGGCACCAAAAGCAGCATCTTCCATTTAGATTACATTGTTTGCTGACTAACACATCTTTCATGAAATGCTAAATATGCATAAAAAATGTTTGCATGTGATGCCATGCACTGCTCCTACACTAGTGCAGTGCAGATGTTGCAATGTAAGGACAGTAACACCAAGGTCATGAAAACACAGTGCAGTTATGTGTCCAACATGACATTCCAGGAACAGACTCTAATTTATGGAGGAGGTCATCTCTTGGTAGCCAGCTGTCGCAGATGTGAAGTCAGTCGTGATGGATGCGACAGACAAACATAATCCCCCTGTTTCTTCCTGCCATCTCAGTCAGCGTTTTCCCCAAAGCAGATTGGGTTCCACGAGCCATCCCTCAGACATCACACTGGGGGAATCTGAAGTTTCAACTGTACAGAGCATCCCTCAGACAAGTGGATATTAGCTAGTTAATTTTTAATTCCTGAGATGCAAGGGAGCCACACTCTTTCATAGCTGGAGGGAGAACTAATGGGTCTGGATTAGGTATCATGGGCGGATATCTGGGAATGGCCCCAGAGGAATGCTGTGCAGGTCTCTCCATTGAACACCATTAAGAGTCTTGAAGTAAGCCAGAAAGCCTTTCAAAGACACACTGTCCAGTTATTGACCTTTTGGCAGTGCACTGGAGGTCCTCACTGAAGAGATATTGAATGCAAGCTATGTGTGGTTCATTAAGCCATGAAGGGAGTTAAAACATGGCTGTTGATAAGGTCTGCACCCAATCTAACATATTCACCCATAGATTTCTGTTTCCTACTATCAAATTCCCAGAACCGCCAAGAGAGATCAAAATACAGGATCTGCATGGTCAAACAATAGCCATTGGCTTGTGAAGCTTCAGTTTCCTTTCAGTGAATAAAACCTTAGCATGAGCATCAATGCATACACACAAGAGATAAACAGAAGATTGAGACAGTAATAGGTTGTCTGGCAAAGTGCGCGTCAAGCCGCTCCCCGGACAGATAGAATACAAAAACCTCCGCCACGTTTTCCTTGATGTCTTAAAATAATTTCCTTGCTTTCAGTAGAATTGGCACTGATGATTGTTTTTATTGACTCAAATGTTCCATTAGGCGAGGAGCTGCTTGGGGTAAATGGTTCATGACAGCAGCACAGACCCGGCTGATGATGCCCCGTCACTAGACCTCACACCAGGGTTATTAACTGGCCGCCACTGCAGCACAGCACCAGCGTTCCCCTGACAGTGATGCATACATGGATAAACTATAATACTGTCTTCAGTTTTCTCTGACGGAGTGTGAAAGAGAGCTAGGACTAAACAGGAGGATGATTGTGTTCTGGCTTCAAAGATAACAAGGTTCCGTGGTGAAACAGAAAGGGAGCAGACAAAATACAGGAAAGCAGAAAACACCAAATAATAATGATGATAATGATTATGGCCATGCACCCATGGTTTTATGAGGTAACTAAAGGATCAAGTTGGGCTATTTAGAGTCAGTTTCAGAGACAGGGCTTGGAATAAACCAAGACTAGGTTTTTACCAGTTTACTAGCACATTTAAGTTACATTTGTAGGTTTGAGACTATTGGATTAAGCTAAATAAATGGGATAATAAAAACCCAGAATGGAATGAAAAGCTCTATGTACCAGTGTGCATCTGAAAATAAAAGATCAAATGAAAAGATGTTGACTTTGTCAAACTACGCAATTATTTCAAATAAAAAAATTCACAAAAGAGAAATAAATATTCATGAATGTGTTTCACTGACTAAAAACTACATTTAACACAAGCCATGTATAACACTTCAGTCACACAGTATTTATTTTGTACATAACACAATCAAATTGAATCAAAAATAAGAAATACTTATCTAGTGCGACATAGTGAAAACATGTCTGAGTGCGGGTCCTTTTTTGCCATTGGCCAAACAATGAAATACGCCCTAAAGCATTTACTTTGTACATGGAAAGGTTATTTAATCAAAATAAATCTGTGTGTGCAAATCTTTCTGTCTGCAGTGTTGCCACAGACCTCTGTGTTGCATGTTAGACTGAACTGAGATCATTTATATACTCCCCAGCAAACATTTCTAAGCAGAATATCAACATTACCGTTTGATAGATTGGTTTAAGAATCAAGTTAGCCACAGATTGTACCTGATCATCATTCTAACAAGTGGTTTACATTTTAATCCAGAATAAGACAAAACTGGGATTTATTTTAGCCAAATCTCTGCAAATGACTTTGAGTTAACTAAGCTACAACAGCCATTTCAGTCTGGGACTAGCCTTAAACCCCAACTCTGAAATCAGCCCACGATTACTTAAAGATGGCTCATTTCCCACTAGGGGTTATCGCCATGGCAACTGTGGTTGGAGACTTTATCTGCTCTGGGGCAGGTTGTCTATGTGATAAGATATCAACATGTGTAGAAGTTTGGCTTCCAGACAAATCAATTCCCCTGAAAAATGAACACAAATTAATCAATCTAATGAGACATTGCCAACAAGAAATAAGTAAATCATATATATATATATATATGTATGCGTGTGTGTGTGTGTGTGTGTGTATGTGTAGAGAGAGAAAGAGAGATCCCACAAGGAGAACTAATTGCACTAAAACTGCCAAGTTTACTAAAACACACACATAGCCACTGCAGGTGTTAATCAAGTTGATTAGCAGTATCATGAAGTTACTTTGCAAGATCTGGACTGTGGCTGTGAGTCGAGCCAGATAACAAGCAAAGATGCTGAAACTGTGAGATGGTAACACAGCTCCCAACATGATAGCAACCTAAAATGAATTAAATTAAATTATGTATCTATTAATATGAAAGCAAGAGCATGTCAAAATGAATATCTAAACATAATAATGTTTTTCCTTTTTCTTAACCTGAACAAATTGCAAGTTTAAGAAGCAAAATGTTCTTTTACAGTACACGGTTCTATGAACCAGCAGCACATATTCTAATATCCTTTATTTTAGCTGCAAATAGAATTTAATAATCATATAATACTGTATGTTGACAGAAGGAAAGGTACATTTTTAGGCTTTCTCAGTTAGTTAGGTTCTACCCAGGAAAGTAGATGCCAGGTGACAACTGCCTGAAACCCAAGGTTTGAATCTGCTCCCATTTCATGTCTAGTTTTCGGTTTTAAATTCATATTTGAAATGCAGTGGGTACTGTGATGTCATCTCATCATGTCAGCTGGGCTCCTCAGCAAACAGACATACCAATGTAGTGCAGCAACTTGCAAGCATAGCTGCTGTATATCTGGGAAACACACAAAATGCTTGGTGGGCATTTTTATAATTCACACGCACAGCTCAGAGGTGGTATCACATCATGAGCACCTAATATGTGAGGCAGCATTACTGCCTGTGGCACCATATAGAGCCTTGCTGTCACACAGGAATGATTAGACCCTCCCTTTATAATCTCCCCCCTCTGTCCTTTCTCCACACATCATTACGGTAATACACCAGGCTCTATTACCCCTTAGCATCCTGTCAATGCCCCACTGCTACTGCCTCCCTCCAACCTCCAAGCAGGCCTCAGAGGGGTGATGATGATGGTAGGTTAAGGCTGGGCCTATGTTCCCTGCAGCATGGCAGCTTTAATTTCACGCTTTGTTAATGCTCCTATTGCAAGCACTTGTCCTGCCTGGTGCCCTCCGCAGCCCCAACTTCGGCTGCATCCGTCCAGGCTAACCTCTGGTTGGCTCAAGAGCAGCGCCCGGGAGGACTGACAGAAACTCTCCTTGCCTTTTTATTTTCGTCTTTGCATTTGTTGCCCAATTGTTAGCTATTTCTACCTCACACCCTGCCCACCCCTTGCTTACCTTTATCTCATTTTCTAGCAGTTGTGCACTCTGTCACTGTCTGTTTCACTCTCAACTGCCTCCCTTTCTCGTTCCCTCTCACCCATGTCGATTATCTATCTCCCTTCTGTTGCATTCTCTTTCCTGTTCAATGCCTTTCCTGTCTCTGGTAAACAGCTCTTTTTCTCAGCTCAGCCCACTTTCATGCTATTTGCTGGGCCTTCTTCATGTTCTCTCTCTCCACCTCAGTTGCTGCTGTTTGTCTCTGTCTCTCTCTGTGTTCCATTATCTTCCCCTTTAATTTAGACACACTCTGTTTTCATTTATGTCTGCTAACAGTCTCAATTTGGATAAAAACGTTTCATTGCATTCCCTCCACCCATCTCTTTCCTTCTGTGTCTTCATCCTCAAGTCTTCATTTACACACTGTACCATCTGTATTTGCGAAGCACTGAAAGGCTGAGAATCATCATTCTGTCAACCTGCTCCCTCTGCATGAGTCGGCAGCCACTTTCAGGCATCCCTAAAAACGCTACCATAAGCAGAAACTTGTTGAACCATTATTTCTTAGAGTCAGCATGAATATTTCACAGAGGAAGTGAAATAAAGACCTAACATGCTACCCAACTCAAAAACAGCATTCTTACCATTTTTCTCTGTATTATTTTGCTTTGCTTGGTATTTTATTACCTCTGATGGTTAAACTCTGAGCATCAGACTACATAATAGCTACATATTTCTTTTTTAGTTGTTTTTCAAATAGAATATTTCATGTATAGAAGTAAACTTTAATTTGTAGATTTATTTTGAAGGTATTTCCACAATATTGTGCTTGGAATGCTTTAATTCTGATTTCCTCTAATTCCAATGTGTCATAGATCAGATTAGTAAATTCCTTTATAAAAATATTATGTGAAAATGGACATTCCACCATTGACCTAGATGCACTTGTTTATAGTGATTATTATTTTCTTTTGTTAATAATGCATCTAAAAGGATTTAGGATTGTTAGAAAACTCTAAACATTTAACTTGAGCAGTTGAAATGTATGCTAAATGGTCAACACAATCAAAGCTGTAAAAGGCACTATTAAAACAAGTTTCCTCTTCCTCATCTGCTTCACATTCTGCAGATCAGCTAAAATTATCGTGAAAGTGGAACAGGGGTTTAAAAATATACATGGCGATGTTTTATGAGACATTCCCACTTCCCAAATTATAACTGCCTTATCTAAGAAAAACATGAACAAAAAAAATTTTTCAGGATGTTTTCTCAAAAAGACTTGTTTATCATCTTATAAATAAAAGGTAAAAATCAAACCAGATTTGTGAATTTTAATGTATTCAAAACGTATCACGTAACGTCTGAACTTTAAACTCACCGTTCTAAACATGTTTGATGTCACAGTGACATCTATGATGTGCATCTCTGGAGTTGCTGCCAATCAGCATCCTGAGGGTGCAACTCAGCTGCATTACCAGGATGCTGTTTGATGTTGCAGATGAGTTTTGCTTTGTGCACCCTGTCATTTGCTAGCAAAAAGATACAAGCCCACTGGCGGCGCTTAAAGAACACTGTGGTGGATTCAGCAAAGAAGCGCAAGGAGACAGTATTGGTAGGGAAAATAAACAGCTTCATCTAATTCAGGGTCGCTGGAGCCTATCCCACCCTAGACAATACGTCAGTCCATCACAGGGAGGCAAACAAGTCACACATACATTCACTCCTAAGGACCATTTGGAATGAACAATTACCCTAACATGCCTGTCTTTGGACTGTGGGAGGAAGCCAGAGTACCCGGCGAGATCCCACGCTAACACGGAGAGAACATGCAAACTCCACACAGAAAGGACACTACCTGAGCCGAGATTTGAACCTGCTAACTTGCACCAACATGCAGCCCAGCTTTTTTTATTTGGTTTGAAAATGATAAATTAGCAATACAAGTTTGTGACCCTGAGAGCCTTTCTATGACCTTGTACAAAATTTTCCTTTCAATATCATTATATATCTCTGGATGTTATGCTTTTAGATTTATTTACAATATCAATTTCTTTCCCCTTCACAGCAGAAAAGTAAATTGATTTATGATTCCTCACAATCAAAGTATCATCCCATTTTTCAGATGGCAGGTTTATGGAAAGCAGAGCAGTCGGTCACTATTTCATACATGTTCTTTAGTCTGACAACATAAATGGAAAGTATACAATGAGAACAGCTTACTGAAATAATATGCAGAATCTAACCATAGTGAGAAAGAGAAAGAAGAAATGATGCATAACTTACACAGACAGGGTATGGCTTCAACAAACTGGCATGATGAGTTGACCAAGGTCATCTTTTGTGACTGTTCTTGCAGGTTCACCATCCCATTGGAAATGGGCTCATATGTAGAAATATATGTGTGTTTTTCACTTCCAAGATAGAGATGTTTACTTATGGCACTGCATGCTGATATCAGTATGTGTAAACAGCACATATTAACTAGAAGCTCGGTTAAGACATTACTCGCTGTTTTTGCAGAATAGTTTATTTAAACTCTTCCTCATCCAAATCACTATTCAATTTTATTCAATTCAGTTTTATTAATATAGACCAGTATCACAACAAAGTTGTCTCAAAGGGCTTCACACACTATCACACAACAGCAGACATAACACACAATAAACACAAGTAATGACTACACTAAACTAAGCAGACCTAGGACATCCCTGTCCTTAGACCCTCCTTCTTGGTAAGGAAAAACTCCTAAAAAACCCAGTTTTAGGGATAAAAAACTGAAGAAACCTCATGGAGCCCACATTGAAGGAGAGATCCTCTCCCAGGATGGACAGGTAAATGTCCCTAGGACTGTTATCAATTAGCTCATCTACATTCTAAAATAACAGTTCAGGTTTGTAGCCTGCAGCAGGTGGTCTTC
>JBAMHV010000008.1:18407267-18438764 GCA_037177535.1 Pseudomugil gertrudae
ATTTCTTAGATAATCTGTTTCCTTATGACTCATATTAGTGGGACATTTACTTTACTGTATTTCTCTTGAATTTTAGCTTTTATGTCAGCAATCATTTTCTAAGAATGTCACGATTTCAAATGGAGTTTCACTTTGTTCTAAAACTTTACTCTCCTCAATACCACAGACTTTCTAGTGTGAAGATTTTTCATTATGATGAGTCATGAGGATGGTTGTTTCTGGCAGCCTGAGGTGCAGAAACAATTCATGAGAATTGAGAAGTACTTTTTTACCCTGCTAATAGAAACAGCAAGTGTAGCAGAATTCCTTTTCCTTCATTGAAGCTAAAATCTGCTCCTCATCATTCTTACAAAAAGTGAGACATGGACTAGAAGAATTAGGAACATATGGATAGCTGAGTGCATGCAGTCAAACTTACATCCACAAACTCTTACTCTTTGCATTCTAAGGTTGTACTGTCATAGTTATAAAGCTTAATTGGTTAGACGTACTCCTTGACCTCCAAACCACCTCTTAAATTGAACTTAATCCTTCCATTACAGTTAACCTAAAGGTAAACTCTTGGCATAAATGAATCCTTCAAAGAATCCCTGAGAGGGAAGCAGAATAAAAACATGTACAAATACTTCCACGTACGCACATAGTGTGGTGGTAATGTTTACACTTTGGCATAGAGGTGAGGATAATCTTTTATTGAGTGTCCCTGCCTCTTCAGTGATCTACAGTATCCTCAGCTGACAGTGGTGTGAAGCTACCACGCTGTCTGGCTATCCTTGAGACGGTGCCAATCTCTGCGGTACTCATGCCAGTGGACATTAGTATCGGTCGCATCCCTCAGTTAGAGATTTAGAGCCATTAATAATTCATCCTATGCTGCTGACTTGGGCAGGTCTGTTTCGTCTTACTGCACCACACTGGCCCATATATACGCTCCAAAATGACACACAGAAGAGTAATGTGCAGTCCTGCCTTTTGGGTCCTGTGTTTAAGGTGAAAGAAAGAAAGGACAAAGAGAAAGCGAAGAGATGGAAAGTTCAATCTTGCTCTCAATCTTCATCTCTCATCTTTCTCTCCAGACACCCTTGTAGTTGCTAGGATACACCAAAACTAATCACCGGGAAAATTATCTTCTTTCAAAACCATATCTCCAACTTGTGTGAAGACATAAAGTATTTAGCCTGCAGTTTAGATTCAAGATTAAAAAGAAGAAAAAAAACTGTAGAACTAACACGATGGGCTGTGTTTATAAATATACTTGTGTCCAGTGGTTAAGGATGATTTAGCTGACAATATGCCTAAATAAATCACCAATTCAGAGCTTATCAGTGTTCTCAAATTGAAGTTTAATATCCTCCGCTCACAGCAATTTCCTACCTCCTCAAGCCTTGTGTGCTACCAACCAGACACCCTGAACTTGGATGGAAATCTTTCCCATCACCATTCACCACCTCTAAAGGAAAAGATTATGAAGATTAGATTTGCCTTAAATAGATTTTTTATGGCAGCCAGAAACAATGCTATCTTGGAGTCACTCTATATGCAATTCACTCTGCCGAATGCCTGACAAAAAGCACTCGCCCTTCATTGTGCGTGAAGCATGGCTTTGTGTGTTTGTGATTGAATCTTGCAGGGGAAGTAATGGCAAATGTTATGACCAGTGACGTAAGGGGATGGTGACTAATATTGTGCGCCTCAGTCCACCACAAGTCTATGCAATATTTCTGCAGGTCATAAAAATGCTACACCTGCATCGAAGTACTGTAGGGGCTGCACCACCTAGCTTGATGGAGGTTTGTGTGCTGCTGTGTCTGAGGATGTTAACATGATCATGACATGAGCATCAACATTAAAGCAGATGGACTGCATGTTAACATAGATGTGTTTGAGGATTCATCCCTTGATTTCAATGCATAAACCTCAGTTTATTTTTCAGACAAATGAATATAAATGTGTTTTCATGGGTACTTCTGGTCTTTAGGTTTCCATGTGCACTGGAGCAATAGTTGAAAATTTAAAAAAGCAATTAAACATGAAATGTCCTAAAACTGTAAAAAAAAAAAAAATCAGAAAGACTGTTTTGAAACAGAATTTTTTAATTGATTATGATTATATGCATATTCATAAATGAAATAGCGTAGGTGTGTCATAGAACCATTTATTTGTGATCACAAGAGACACAGATGGAACCAGAGACATTGGGATTTTTATTGACTCAGGATAACAGGGCTGTGAAGGTAAATCTTCCAAAAAACTCATTTCCAAACCACGGATTTGGTTTGAAAGACCCACAGTAAGTGACTGAAGGAACCTCCTTCTCATTACAGCTCTTCCATTAGGACAATGTGATGTTTGAACTAACAAATGTGTTTCTTCACAGTGGCTGCAACAAGGAACATGGAAGAATGAACTGACCCTAACTTCTAAATTAAACAAACCTATCTTCTGCCCGGTCTCTTTCAACCCCCACTCAGAGGAGACGTGCAACACTTAACAGACTAACCTCCTTGAATGATATTCCTCATAGAGAACAAACACTTGGTCTAACACCACTCCAGATGTTCATTTACTCCCTCAGAGAGGATCTATACTCCTACAAACGTCAGCTGATGTTAATTCCAAACCAGCATTATATCTCATCACCTCTTACAGCACATTGTCTGAATGCAACGTCAAGAATCTTCTTTTTCTTGGACATTAAGAGACAAAGCCTCATATTTGCTATTTATCTTATCTAACTTATAGGTTTTGTATTTTAACATTTGATTAACTAATTGTCAAATCACGTGTATATCATTTCTTGTTGTGAGACTAACAGACAGTACATTTTATGAAGATTTGTACAAGGATTAATCAGTTTAGTTGTTATATTTCTAAGATTCCTTTGTTTGAACCCTTTTTATAATTGTGTTTTATACTTGGGTATTTACTCTTCCTGCACAAATGTTTGATCCATGTCTAATATATGGATCACTTTTAGGGTTTTAACAATTCATAACTTAGATGCATTTTAGATGTATGAGTCTGATTCTGGAGACATCAGTTCAGTGACGGCTTGTGGTCACACTGAGTGGGAGGGCTAACATATATTTTTGAGCCAAACGGACCAAATTTTAACATAAAAGTGTCTCATTACAATATACAAGATTGTAAATAATTAGCCCATTTTTAAACAAGTGTTTTTTGTTTAAATTTTGCTGTGTTATTATTAGTTTTGCTCTAGGTATTGTTGGCTAACCAAGAATTAGAACAACTTTTTCACAGTTTTTAAAAAAATTATTAAATATTCATTATTCTCGCCTGTTGTGAGCTGGGATTGGCTCCAGCCCCCTCGCAACCCCGTTCAGGGAAAAGCAGTAGAAAATGGATGGATGGATGGATTATTCATTATGTATTATTTTTTCATCTTTCCTGAAAAATCCAGGGAGGGCTAAGCCCTGTTAGCCCACTTATACAAGCCGCCCCTGCATCAGTTCCTGATAGATGACCTCTGAACCTGTGCTTCAGCCAAGCCTCAAACTGCTTATCGGCTGCCTAAGACAAACCATGCCATCTTTGGGCGTGCACGCGTGTGCCAAAGTGGAGACAAAGAAGAGAGGAAAAAGTCAGATGGAACAAGAAAAGAAACTGACAACAAGAAATGTTATTGGATGGAAGAAGTACAAGAATTCCTCATTCTGAGTACACAGATGGTTTTCACACTCTGAAGGATTCAGACTTTAGAACAGACAATGACGTTTTTGTTTATCTCTTATAACTAAGTTTGAGCCTCCGATAGCGCAAGTAATTAATAATTCCTTTTTAGGACAAGCACAGCAAACTCAGTCAAGTTTTTACTATACAGGTTTCAAGGATTCTTGCATTTTGAAATCCTTTTGGTGAAGCCTTTTGGTCAGAACCTTTCACTAAACACCATTACATGACACCAATAATCCAAACAAAACGAGAGGCTGAAAACCGCAGATTCCAAGCTGATGGACCACAACAGTGACAGATGTATCATCCCGGATCTTCTCAGCTCATCCATAATTCTGTGCTCCCCCCTTTGGATTCTGGTTCTGTCCAGTCCATACAGCAACAATCGAGTCCCTTTCGTGATGATGACTGGTGAGTGGTATTTTTCGTCTTTTTTTTCTTTCAGTTTTTTTTGTACAAGCCTTCAAATCAACTATCCATATTAGTTCTGTCAGATCAGAAATGGGGTTTATCAGTTTTTTAACAGGTTGCACAGGTGGTGCAGTTGGTTGCTGGTTCGGCTGGGAGAGGTCCGAACAGTGGCCTTTCTGTGTGGTGTTTGTATGTTATCCTTGTGTGTGTTTGGGTTCTCTCTGGGCACTCCAGCTTCCTCCCGTCATCCAAAGACATGCATGTTAGGCCAGTTGGTCATTCTAAACTCTCCATAGGAGTGAGTGTGAATGGTTGTTTGTCTCTCTGTGTTGGCCCTGCAATGGATAGTCCACCTGTCCAGGGTGTACCCTGCCTCTGGCCCAAATGGTTGCTGGGATAGGCTCCAGCTTTCCTGTGACCCTTAATTGGATTAAGTGGGTTAAGAAAATGACTGACTGATTAAGGTTCTTTCACATCAATCATCAATCATTATGTCTTGATTTAAGTCAATTCAAGCGAGAACTTATGAAGTAGCATCTGATACTAATTTATTAAAGTGATTAACCATTTATTTATTGACCGTGTTATTCATATGAGGTAATCCCTTTTAAATCACAGCTTAACACAGATAACTACAAACATAAGAGAGGGTGCTCAAGAGGTAAATATGATTAATTATTAATAATAATATCTAATATAATCTTCTGTCAATATTATTTGTCACCAAATAATAAAATACTTTGTGAACTAACATTGAACAAGAACATTCAGTTATGTGGTGTCTTTATCTGACATCTAAAAAATAGTTTCAGTTTCTTTTCTGCTTTCAGGAAGCTACAAAAACCTGATTAAAGGTTTAAAACATCACTGCTGCATACTTAGTTTTTTCTACAATAATGACGAGACATCCAGGTTAGTGAAAGAGACTAAATCCAGTATCCACAGTGTAATAATGATGACCAATGTGTGCTTAAACTGCTTGATAGAAATTAGTAAAGTTAGCTGGTTTAGTCTGTAAAATGTCGCCTCACAGATCAGTTGTGTTGATCTTCCTCAAAATGTCCAAACACAGGATGAACTTGTGAATCAAGTGGAATAAATTGATCTAAAACACTTACAAGCTTGTACTAAAAACTAGGTAATGGTAATGAAAAAAAAACAATTACATAGGCTATCAATCAGTAAGTCAGTAACTACTGTTACACTGTATTAACATTCAGTGTAATTTTAATTTTAATGGGATTGGAGGAGGAGTGGGGATGCCAAAAACAAACCATATATCAAGTCCTCTTAGAATATATTAAAGGTGTGGCACACGGCCAATTAGCATATCCATGTAGATGGTCTTAGTGTATTTCTCCACAGCTGTAGCTTTATTTATATGCAATTATCATTACATTTCAATTAAACAACATTTGGTAAGAAACACAAAGCATGTTGGCCTTGAATACAACACCCTATGACAATTTGCCAATACTACAGAATCAACTGCATGGCCCAATGGCAGTGTAATGAAAAGCAGCAAAGAACACCTGTAGCAGGTGAGACTAACTAGAATAAGAAAGATTCACTACCAGTTTTGTCCAAGATCCCAGCTAATGTTAAGAACATATCAAATATGCCCCTTTCCTCTCAATCATCCCACTACTTCTCAAAAAAAGGTATTAATAAGCAGACCATGCATGTAACCTCCATTGTAAGCTTATTTCTTATGATCTTATTAATAATCAATATTTTTAATTCATGTTTTTTTCAACAGAAATAAAAAACAAGTCAGCAAAAAATAATTGTCAACAAAAACATAAATTAGAATATTCAGGAAGTGCAACTGTTTGTCCATATCGCTCATTACAGCGGCACTACTGAACTTTGTCAGTGAGACACCACTTAATGATCCAGCTGACATGTAATATATGTAATATATAGCTAACATATAGCTAAGTGCTGCTGTAAAATGATGCACAACACACTGCACAGTGGGCTTTCTCAGCTTTTGGAAACTGCTGAATGTACACAATGACTGTCAATGTAATATCAAAACAAGCCAGAAACACATTTTTAAATTAGAAAGGTTTATATTGCTACTTTAAAGAACACTCCCTAAGCGTTTGGGGACTGATGACCCTGTTTTATTTAGGAGAATAAAGCATTTGAACTTCTCTGCAGATGGATGGATGGACGGAGAACAAAATTTGGTATTGTCTTGTTAAAACAAGCAAAACCTTTCTTGTACTCTACAGGATACCATTGTCTTTCATATATTGATTGATCAAAGCACAGAATCTTTTCACTCATTTTAAACATCTTGAATGAGCTTAGACAAGCAGAAGGCAGAAATGTATGTTGATTTTGTTCATGTAGCCAGTTTTTCTCTTTCCTTTTGTCCCCCCTTTCTATGAAAAATCTGAATTTGTGATCATGCTGTCTTATTTGCCAAAATAAAACAAAAGTTGTGCCTGTTCAGTTTCTTTACGAAGAAGTTTTGCTGGAGCTTTGACATAAAGCAGACCAGTAAATATGTTACAGTACATTAAAATTTACTGTTCATAGTTAACCTAGTGACATGCTTGTATTGTTTACGGCCATATTGTCAGAAGAAATGACCATAAACCCTGTGGTTGTAGCTTGTCTAATAACCATTCTTCATTTGCTACAGTGGCCAGTCCCCCACCAACCACCACACACACACACACACACACACACACACACACACACACACACACACACACACACTTTTCCTTTCCTCTTCTGGATCTGTGTCAGTAACTGAGTTGACTGGCAACTCACCAATTTTCTGTCTGGGTGCTTCTATGCTGGATGGTTCACTGGAGGCAGCAGGGTTTGTTAGTGTCCTGTGGAAGCGGAGGCAGGTAGACATGAGCTAGCGAGATGTAATGACCCCCACCATCAATGACTAAGCCTCACCAGCACCTTGGCATAGCTGAGAAAGCACACCTGATATTAATGACAGCAAAACTATAATAACCCCTGCTGCTTTACTCTTGTCTATGGTGCTGGAATAGTGAGGTACACTGGCTGCTGGTGGGAAATACTAAGAATGAATTTGTGGGCATACGTGTCCATACTATGGATACATTTATAGCATGCATGGTTTTTATACCAAGGTATTGTTGCTCAACTGGATTTCAGTCTTCACTCCCACCTACAGGGATGTATAAAAATGTCAGAAATATAAATATAAAATATAAATATAAAAATAATCAGATATTATCAGTATTAAAATATCAATTATCTAATCAATTATTCATTTGCAGCCGCATCAATACAAACGTGATCATGTTTTTGAAGCTCGATGATGGATGACTTGCAGCAACTGCAAAGCGATGGCATGAAACATCAGAAGTGCATGATTGTGTGTGTGTGTGTGTGTGTGTGTGTGTGTGTGTGTGCATCCGTGTGCTTACAGTATATGTGTCCTGTAAACGTGCCTGACAAATTAACAAGAGCTTATATTCACCCAGTCTAGATGGAAACAATTGAAACTGTGTAGTTTATGTTGTGTTAATCCAGAAAACTAACTGTTGTTGTCTATTTCTTTGTTCCTTGAGCAAAAAAAAAACAACAAAAAAAAAGCGTTGTGGCGATCTCCAGACATGAAATCCTGAATAAATAATGAAAATGTGGAATTAGGAGGCAGAGATCCTCCTGAAATGAAATGCATACAATTTATCAGGTAAATGCTTTGCATTGCAAAGAAGAGAACCATGTGTGCTTTTTGAAGCACTGAAATTATTAGGGCCCAATATTTGAAAGGAAAAGTAGACCGCTGACTCAGCCAGAAACTTTTAGCATTGAAACATGATAAACTACACTTATAAACAGCAGCAGGTCTGTCTCCAGCATTGTGAATGTAGCATAAAACTAATTAGTCTGCAAAAGAGTCAGACATGACAATAAATAATTTATTTTAATATTCTGACATTGTTGCGATTTGTAGAGGATGTGATGACCCAAATGCAGGCTGATGAGGAAGGAGGCAGATGGGTGCAGTGTTGGGTACAAAGGCAATATTGTTATGGGTATGAAATGATGACTACATGACATGACTGGCAAAAAAAGAAAAGAAAGAAACCAAGGGGTTTAAATACGTGAACAGGGAGCAGGTAAAGCAAATGTCATGTCCTGTGAAAAAACAAAAGGCCCCTACAAACAAAACATTTAAAATTTAATTGGTTCAAGTTAAATAATTATTTCTTACTGACAAATATAATGCTTTAATAGCACATTGCATCAATAAAATACCAAAAATATATAAAATATATCAAAATGAATAAAGCACATTTCTCTGCAAAAAGTTGTGTCTGTCTTATAATATCTGTGTTAGTAAAAAGCAAGAAGAGAATTACAAAGTTCACCCTGATTTATAGCTCGCTGTCTTTCTTCCAGATAAACTTAATAAAGCCCAGAAGCCTATGATTACCCTAAACCCAGAGAGTTCATTACTTCAAAGTGGAACCTCATTATTTTAGATTTGCCTTTCAAGTTCACTTTCTCTCAGGATCCCGACTTTAACTGTTAATTACTGTTCAATTAATTTAAGAACGTGTAACCTCAGAGGCAGGTGCTGATACCATGTATAACTGATCAAGTTCAAGTTATTTCCATAATTTTGAGTAATATTACTACAGGGACTATGACAAATATAATAGAGTACAGCCCATCGTTAAACAGATAGGGAACAGTACGAGCAAATATTCATACAGCATTTACCTTGTAAGTTGTGATTAAACATCACAGTTATTAATTTCTAAGCAGGGTCGAAGTGAATTGTTAATTACAAAAGCTTTTTTCAACAAGACTTATATTCTCCCAAAACTCCACAAACCAGGACAACCAAAAATGTCAGTTCATTTCCTGTAAAACAAAACAACACAAGACAAAAAAACACCAGTTTTTCTCAAGAACTGGATTCAATTCAGAAGGGAGAGAAGTGTTACAAGGGTCAAACCACAGATGTGGGAGGGCAAGACAGCAATCCTCAGCTAAATCCCTCTGAGTCATTATTATATATGTAACAAATTCAAATGAACTTCAACAGCCTGTCGAGAAAGTGGGATTTTGCTCTCTGCTCAACCACTTTTGTTACTCAGGTTAGAGTTTGCAGAAAGAGCATGTGCTTGTTTAAAAGAGATGTGAGCCATACTGAGAAAGAAATGAATATACGAAATGTGCATGCTTGCTTGGGTGGAGAGTGCGTCCATGCACACAAGTGAGCTGCTAGCTGTCATGATGATTTTACCTCCTCGTTTTTCATGTACAGTGTTGTTGAATGTGCTGTTTCTCAGCAGGGAGAGTGATTATGTGCAGAGATTAGACAGGGAGAGAAGGAGATATAAACCTCAAGAAAAAGCTATCATTTCCACACATCCCTGCATGCTCACATGTACACGCTGGACCAGGAGATCAAAACCTCCCAGCTATGGAATTTCTCATGAAATCAAGAGTTCATCTTTTTCACCTTTGTGATGTGACTGTATGTCAAGAGTGGAGCTGCAAGGGAATCATTTCAGTGCAGCGCTCTTGGGAGTTAGAACTCTGTTTGTCAGCTACAACTTCTGTGGATTTCCAGAGATGGACTCAGTTCATCTGATGTAGAAATGTGCTTTGCAAACTTGCTCCACTGTATTGGTTCTGCTACAATCATTGCACTCCACAGATAATCACAGTGACATGTCACAGATTTGCTGCTCCAAAGGTGAATGTGAGGTGAACTAACACAGGTGCAGAATCTGGCACTGTGTTTTTCTGTCTTTGAATGTTGTGTCATAAATATATCCTTCAAACGAAGCACAAATGAGGCACAAGATCTCCTTTCACAACGGTTTCTGCATATTACAACCATGCAAACTATTTTACAAATCCAATCATTTACATTTACAATGTAACTAAACTGCAATGGCAAGCACATTTAGAAAGAAATGTGATCATGTTTGGATTAAATTCTCTGTTAGTGTGATGAAAAATAACAGTGCTTTTGTGACCACTGTTAGCTTACAATCCAAAACGCCAAAGTGCTCTCGGTGTGATCAACAAAGATTACTATGCCCACCATCTATTTTAATCTTCTAATCCCTCGATCCTATTTTTTAATGTTAATATAGGAACATAATCCATTCATAAATAAACAAAGAAATAAGGAACACATACATGTTAATGAATAAAAGAAAGTGTAAATAAATGAATAAATGAGATTTTAGGTAAAAATTCATTACAGAGATAAAAAGAAACTTTGAGCATCACACATGGTAAAAGGGAAATGATGCAGGAATAAATACACAAAAAAATACAAAAATAAAAAAAACATTTTTAAAAAGTTAGTTTAAAAGCAAAAAATAGATGAAACTAAATATTCCCTAAATAAATGAGAGTATTAACATAAACTTAAATTAAAACAGTTGAAAATAAAAATATAAATATTTGATGTTATGTTAAGTTTTTTTAGGTTTCTTCTGGCAAAATATGTTTTAAATCCTTTTTTTCCCCAATTTTTCATGGGCAGTTTTGGTCCTTCATTTAACAGATACCAATGAGGAGTGAAGGGTAAAACATATTATTCAAACCTCTGAAATCCAGTACCTGGTGTTCTCTTTCTGATTGAAGATTGTGCTATTACCAAGCCAAGACCTAAATTGCTCTCTGGGACATAAAAAAGAAGGTTGTGAACACTTATTTCTTTCCTTTTCCTTTTTTCATAAGCAAATTAGAACAAGGAGTCACAAGGAGGATGGACCTCACATAACAGCAAACCTCTCACAGATGAGATTCTGACCAAAAGCTGACCATTTGATTTAAAATAATTTCAAATAAATTTCAAAGAATCCCAAAATATTTCTATGGAAACCTGCAGTAACTTTTACTGTTTGGTTTCAAAGTGCATCAAGGCTTATTATGGACAAAGACTACACAAAACATAGCCTACAGAAGAGGTGTGCTATAGGGCAATATTTAATTTCATAATAGGGAAACTAGGGACATTTTTAAAATGTGCCAAGGAACACTAAAGGAAAATGAGTCTTTGCCTTAGGTTGGGGAGCTTGTTATCATTGATTGAACTGAATTCTGTATCAAATTAAAGAGTGTTTGAAGATAACGTGAGCCCAGCTGTCTGAATTTGCATAGGAAGTAGACACTTCAATGGGATAATGGTCCTCTGTGGACAATATACCAAGTAATTGTTCAAAAAGGTTAAATTGAGGCTCAAGGAATGGTCTAGACAAAGACCAAATTTCAATTCCAGTTTAAACAGGAAGATTCATTTTTTATTTTTCAAAAGTTTGCTGTTAACTTAAATAAAAATGGGTAAAATGGCTTCAGATTAACTTATAGTGAACACCACCCTCTTAATATGGTTTCTTAGTTTAAATCCTCTACTTGTAATTCAATTAATGATTCAACTAGCTTTAGTTGAAATGACTTGGAGTATTAGATAGAATGAGTTAAGGTGACAAATATTCAGAATGACTGCCTAAATCACATTTCTCTGAGTTGCCTTTAGGTAATTACAGGACAAAAGTACAGCACAAAGCTATTAAAAGAGGAGAAGATGAAACCCTATTTAATAACTGACATTAATAAAAGTACTGCTTTAATTATACTTTGATCAGATTCATTAATCTGTCAAATTTGCAGATTATAACACATTCTCATTCAGATATAGTTAACAATAAAATCTCTAATGACTATTGCTTCTTTAATCAAGCATATTGTTATTTCCCTGTTTCAGGTGTTAGGAAGTGATGATACCTGCAGTGCTGCAGCAGCTTCGTTTCAAACTTTAATGACAGTAGGCATCTGTTAATCAACTTCAGACATTGTGCTAATACTTTTGTTTGAATGAGCTTGCAGGAAAGACTTGGCCTTGTTCAGGAAACAGTTGCTCACGTGCGCTGTAGTGACTGCGTACAATCTCCGTTTACTAATCCAAAAGTCTTTAAAAAATCCTCTTGGCCTCAAAAACAAAATGCAAGCAGCATTTTAGCAGCAGCAATAGTTGCAGTTTGCTAAATGAAATAACTGATAATCTATTGTTTGTTTGAGGATGCAGATAATCAAGAAAAGATAGAAGAACAATCCAGGTCCCATTTAAAATATATGCCTGCTAGGCAACCATGCAAAAGTTATGACCCTCTAACTGACTCAAAATTATCAATCCTTACTCTGTTTTGTATTTACAGTATTTTTATCTTTGTCAGATTTCTTCAATTTAGATTCCTTATCTGTCCTCAACCGTTTGACCATGTGCCTCATAGACCATACAGACTGTAGCTATGGCCACCTTGAGCCAATGACCTCATCAACGTACAACACAAAAGAACAGGAATGACAGGCTTTTCATTATTGCTCAGCCATTGTGCCGTAGGGGGAAATCAATTATAAAAACAAGACTAACAGCAAAGATAACAGCAGTGTCCTCTATTGTGTAGAAACGAGCTGACTTTTTTTTTTCTCAAGGGTCTCTTGACCAGTCCAGCATCACCTTGGTGCAATTTGCTCCCCATCTCAAATCCCATTGCCTTTTGGAATTGGATTTACCTGACTCATTCACACAGTGAATGGACTCTCCTTCCAGTAAGAAAAAAAAAAAGAAAAAGGGAAGATTCTGTGTGAAATGGCCTGAGGAGTCATGAGGTTTTGGATTTGTCAGGTACCTTTCTGTTGGCCATTAACCTTCCAACAGTAAGAATGTACTCATTACAGGGGAGGACTAAGGGTCTAGTGGAGGGAGGCAGGTAGTGACTGAACATTGAGACAAAGAATGAATATGCAGACCAAAACATAGTGGTTAAATAAGATTGACACAGATTAAGAATGATGACTGCGGATTGATACTCTTAAAAACATAGTGTGCTAGTTGTGTTTCTAAAGCACCCCCAGATCATAACAAACTAAACTTTAACTAGAATTGAAAGTTTAACATCAGTATCCTTCACACAGTGGTAAAAGTTTTATTTTACAAACTGTTTAATTGTTATCTGCTGAATAAAACTTAAAAGAAAATAAATAACATGCCTTGTGGGCTCCTGTAGAGCTGAAAGAAAACATCTTTATGAGAAAAACATCTCATCAGCAGAAAATAACACAGAATCAAAATAAAGCTGTTACTCATTTTTCTTTATGACAAATTACTTTTCTGTCAATGTGACCACAAGTCAGGGACGACAACATGAGAGAACATCAGAAGTTTTTCACTTTACTCTGAAACACTCCACTTTCTTATAATTGTACACATAAGCATTGCAAGGCATCTCAGTCTACTTCCATGTCCTTACTTCAGTCAGTTCTATAATTATTCAACTGCTTTATCACAATACAATGTAAACTGAACCTTTTATACTATTACTCTAATCTATACAACCGTTTCTCAGCCAGCCATATTGTATTAAGCTATTCCAAAAATAAAAAGGAGTTTGGCACAAAAAATATTTACATACACGATTTATTTTCGTATGATATTGGCTTTGAAATTTTAAAAAATATTTTTATTACTAATTTCCTTTAGTGTAACACAAACAAAACTACTGAAATGCACGTAGACGCTGAAAGTCTGAGAAGTGAAAAAACACAAAGTGTTACATTAGAGGAGACAGAATCACCACCTACCCACCGTGGTATCATATTCAAACAGTTTATTCAAGATTTGGTCCATCAGTCCTTGAATCTTGCAGAGTCTTACCCAACCTACCCCCAAAATGTCTTTCCTTTAGGAGGGTTTTCATGATTTTCCTGCTTTCATTTTTACTTTATTGTACAATAGTAATATCTAATACATAATAGCCATTAAATTTGCCCGCAGGGTTTATTAAATGTTTTTTATTTAATTAGTAAAGATATTAGTTCCTTTTAAATATTTTATTAAATGAGTGACCTCACAGAAAAAGTCATTTAATTAATTTTGTCATATTAATTAATTCTGTGTAAGAATAGTGTGTGTGTTTTATCTCTACATTAAACAGTAAGCTTTAATTGTGTTTGTCAGTTTCTTTCTTTCTTTTTTGGTAGTTAGTGAAACTTTCTTGATCATAACTTGATTAATGTTTTTGGACATAGATTGATTGTTTTCTTGTTTTTTTTTTGGGGGGGGGGGGGGATTAGTAAAGGGGTACCTTTATTGAGGTATCTGAGGTGTTGCATGTGCATGTTCTGAGACATTAAAGCAATGCGTTTGCAGGCTGTAATATGCCAATAACCACTAGGAGAAGGGATGAATTTAACAGGATATTTGTTTAAGGAAACATCAGTTGAAACATGACAAAAAGAGAAAAACATGTTAAATGCTTATTTTCAAAGTCCAACAAACCTTTGTCTTTCTGTTGTTTTCTTTTTCCGCAATGATCTAAAAATTAACTGAATACCAACCTCCTCTATAGTTGCCCTGTTTATTGTTTTATTTACAACAAACAAATTCAGCAGCTTAATCCAGTCCGAGTTCTCTGATGGTTGAAACAGACTGTTACCAATGTTAGTCACCAATTAAAAGGCAAGTTTATTCTCAGTCTTAGGTTGCTGTCTCAGCATTTTGTGAAACTGCCATAAAAAGGAACATGTGTGAGTTTAAAGGTAGCAAATGTGTGATATTTGAGCCTGTATTGTCTTAAATAGTGTACTTTGTTAGTTTTTTTATTTACTGTTTTATTTAAATTCCATTTTAACTAGGTTTAAACACTTAATCCACTTGATTAGCTTTATGCATTCTAAAGTATCTGGTTAGGATGAGGAAAACACTAAAGCTTGATTTAAGCTCACATTCAAAACATTGCTTTTTTAAATCCAAAATAAAGTCAAATTTATTAATGCAACACATTTAAAACAGCATAAAGAGCTCAAAGTGCTGTACAGATGTGCAGATTTATTAGCACAACATTCTGCACAGATGACTGGCTCAAGAATAGCTGCCATCATGATGATGATGATGGAGTTAACATAAACCAGGTCAAATCTGTTGACTTTCTCCTGTTGCGCTGCCATTTTTACATCCCTGATTCTAACTATCTTGATTCCTCTGAACCATATTAGTTAACTCAACTACATCTTTTGTTTTTTCTTAAATTCACTGGGGTGGCTCTGATAGTGTTTAGCAAACATGCTTGTTGGTCACACTATCAGATTATTAGGCAGTTTGCCAACAATGACAGCAACTCAGTTTGATTAAAAGATGGTTTGTCAGCATGCTCACTGAAATGCATTCACATGGCAAGGTAATTTGCTGGATGACACATTTAATTCTGTAATCTTCAGAGAAGTTGCGTGTTTTTATATCTTACCAGGAAAGTCTCGTCAGATTAGCCTAAATGTTGCCCATCAACACTCTTGAGTTGCGTCAGTATGAGACACATGTAGCCTGAAAACAATAACTTTTTGCTATTAGCTCTGGAGTTAGGTGAACCTCATCATCAAGCATTGGTCTGATTCAAACTAACAGAATGTGACAGCATAAACAAAAAGTTCAATGCCACTTTGGGGAATGAAAACCTATCCAGAGTTATTTGTAAAAGCTTCAGTCATTGCGATCTTTTAAAAGAAAATATTATACAACAGTAAGTCAGTTTCATTTCTCTCAAAATTGAATTTTGCTGTAAAACAATCAAGCACAGCCATAGAAATCAATGTGATTTCCAACGTATTCTATTATATTTTAAATGGCAAGTGAGGCGTTGTGGAGGGCTCTCATTACAATTTGCCCTGTTTTTAAAAGCAGTTGTGAGGCTTGAAATAAATTTATCCAATCAACACTGAATTTACTCCGCTTTCATCATAGATATGTGCTTCACATCACAAAGAATGTGTTTTCCTGAAAAAGTCATATTAAGAGCAGAAACATTCATCTGAATGGTGACAGGTAACCCCCCTCCCACCATCACCATGGACAAACACACACACACATCTTTTCTAACCATTTATTAAGGTCAGTTATAGGAATAAAAAAAACCCAGTCTCATAGTTATACCACACTCTAAGCTCTGGCATGTTGTTTTGCAAGGTCCTTCAAACACTGTTTTAATGACATCAAGCAGAACTCATTTACTGCAATTAGCGTAATTTCTGTCTTCATCTTAGTGAGAATATGGCAGGCATATTCTATCATAGTTTTATTGAATATGTTCGTACAGGGCTGCTGATTTCAGAATAATCTGATCAGACACTCGGACACAGGCAGCCACACACACAGACACACAGCCACAGGCGTGGCACAAAACAAAACAGATGTAGGACTAATGACCCACTCGCAGAGTAAATGACAGTTGAAATAGGTTTAGAGCAATCTGAAATCAGATAAATGGACCTAATCTTGTTCTGGTCGAGACCCTGCCCGGGAAATGGCTTCTGACACCTGAGACCCTGCTGCATGTCAAGCCTCAATCGAGGCTGGCGGCACAAGCCCATACATCTCCATTTTACATGACAAGACACAAATCTGAATCCTCAAGAAGAGGACAGCCTGGGAGGGTCAGTTGTGCTTTGGTGTATAGGATTAAAAGACAGAGGAAAAACTAAGGTGATTGCGGTCAACAAAGATGTAATGTGTAGGTTTTACTAGATAAAGGTGACAAGAGAAATGGTCCTGGTTTAGGGCTCATTAAGCCAGCCAAAAGGCTGACTCAAGCTAAGACTTTTATGTGAAAGCTGGGCTTTTTTCCCTCCCAGACGTTACAAGTTAGAAGATTAAAAGCTGCTTATTTTTTACAAACTTAAATCACTTGAAGCCCAAAGAAGACAATTATTTTTATATGAAGAAAGCTTCACTGAAGCTACGATTTTACCAAGCAACAAGTGAAAAAAAGTTCTGAGATATCTGCTAATTAGCAGGATAATTAATATAAAGATTATATAATTATTATTTTAAATTAACAAGATTTTTTTCCTGTAATATTATTATGACATTTTAAAAGTCAGGCAGAGATCACTTAATCCATACATGGCTCAGTTTTAAAACATTGTATTGGAAAATGACTTTTTTTCCAATAGAATTTGTGAAAGCTAACGGAGATCTGTGCAGGAATCCCAGCTACACTTGCGACGCTGAAATGTGCTGTCAGATGACAGAAAAATGTCAGTCTCTAATAGTCACCCCATCAACTTTAATCACTGTCCTCAAAAGATGGGAGCCAGATAGCAAAGATCAAAGTTTGGAATTGCTGGCAGGCAGCATATTGGTGAGAAAAAAAGAGGCACAGGTCCAACAGGAGGGTGACAAAAGATAGCAGACTTTCAGTGCTGGGTGAACAAATCTACACCAATGTCCAGGTCAGAAGTTATTCACATATTAGATATACTCCGGCTGCAAAGTGGTGATACTTAACATTCTAGAAGCAGCTTCCTCCCTTCAGGTGATGCAAAATAATGGTCGGTGCTATTGAAAATTAACTAATTGTGCAGAGACTTGGTGCAAAAACAGCTGCAGGAGAATTTGCCCGCAAATGTGTTAAATTGCATCATGCATTAGTTTAACACAAGTAATTACCTTAAGGAACTCAGGCTTATCTTTAGCATCATTATAAGGATACAGTATGATACAATTAAGTAAAATCACTGTCAGAGAAAAATTATACTTACTACAGAATACAGTGTTTTAACTATATAATAAGTTTAATAGAAAAAGGTCTGTACTGAATAACACAATGTCTGCTGGTTCAAATTTACCCATTCACTTTCTTGTCTAATCCAAAACTTACACATATTTCACCCTTAGTGATTAGTGGCTTTGGAAAGTGGTGACAGGTGGGGCTCAATAACTTAACTACAATAAAAATACCAGTTTTTATTTTTCTTCCTTTTATTTCACTAATGAGTTCAGTATCATGAAAGTCTGCTTCAGCTTGGTGTAGCGACTGATGCTTTTAATGTTACATTTAACCCAGTACTCTTTTCCAGATTCCAACTGTCAATATGGTTTGCAACTGCAGCATCCTCAAGACCATCTAAACCTTCTCTTTGTGTCATATAAGCTTTGGTGTGGTTTTTCTGAGATCCTCTCATACTGATGTAAGCTCATGACTACATCTGACTTTTGGCCGCTATGTATTAGAAGATTTATTTCTCCCAGCACAGCCCTTAGTGCTGCTTGGATTCTGCCACGGCACTGTCAAAGGCCTCTCGTCTGTTTTTTTTCTCTCTCTCTGTATTGGAGAAATTGTTTGAATGTATTCATGAAGCAACTGGAAAAAAAGCACTGCACAAAAAAAGTGTTGCATTGGTCAGCTGTCAATTTTAGGGTAGATTCACTCAATTATATTACTGGCAGTTTTAAAATAACATCTGGCTTCATCTCTAAGTCCACGACTGAACATTGAACTTGTTATAATCCACTGCAGGGGTCTTCATACACAGATCTTCAGATGGGGCTCTGCAGGTCATTCTGGCATCTGGTTTTGAAGTATAAAAGTGACCTTTCTTTTGCTTCCAGAGCAGCAAGACTTTGGTGTAACCTACCAGAGGATCAAACATAAAGCAGCCATCCATTTTTCTCTCTGTTTCTTTTCTCCTATTTTCCTTTCTGAAACATACTTTTTTTTACTAGTGACTGAAATTTGATTGTAATAATATTTGTATGTAATTTAATGGAAAAAAAATCAGTGCTAATCCAGGTGTACATTACATTATATGCACCGATCAAACCTGTGAAATGGCATGTACAGTAAATACTGAAGGAAACACGTTTCTGTCAGTCAGTCCAGCTGCTCATTTGTAGGTTGTTGAATTATTTGTCACAATACAAAAGTAACACTGCATTAGCTAGTGGAGGCTTTCAGTGTATTGAAATGGTTTAAAGAAACACTGTAATAAAAAGTCAAACAGCAGCGTTTATAATGACAGGCAAATGCATTTACACATACAAATGAGACCACAGTGGGATTGAAGTGGCGCTAGCAAAACTCATTTCAGCTCCATTCAGTTTGTCACTTTTTTTCAGTCACTGATTCAAAACTACCTAGTTAGGTTTTGGAAAAGAACTGCAGTTTAAGCAGCTTCACAGCATCAGATATACAACATATAACCTGATTTTTGCTGTCTTCTCAGTGAAGTGCAGGTAAAATCTATGACCTTTTCACAGAAATGGTCGTGTCATCTCCACTGCCTGGAGCAGGACTCGTCATGTAAGCAAGAAATATCAGTGGAGGACAAGCTTGTTGGTTTCTCTTGTGCTGGAATAACATTTTAACACTTAACTTGCCTCCATCGTGTTATGCAGTGTAAAGAGGTCAAGCTCTTTTTGTGTATTTATGTAAAACCCAAGCTCAGTGAAATCAACTCAAATGAATACCCACTTTTATCATCTGTTGTGGTAATGTATCACCCAGCATGCCGGTATTAATAATTCAGATTTTAACTACCGTATATGCAGCTTCCTCCAGGTCTCTGATATCCTGTATATGTGTTAACAGCTTGATGTCATTCTTTGTTCTTTAACTTGAATGGCAGATGATGAAAAGACCTTTAAATGCACATCTGCACCTAGAGGGACCAAGATAACTGCAATATTTATCAAGGCTGGAAAAATACAATGCTCACAGATTAATGAACCTGTAAACCATGAATAAAACCACAGCTCTTATCAGATGCAGACACACCAAAAGTTTATTGCACCAGCAGAGCTCTTCTTCCATTATGCACTCAGGGTGATGACCTCTGAAACACTGCCTGTTTGTTTATTATGAAGAAGAAAAGCATCTATTTGTGCAGACATAAAACAGACAGAAGTGTTTCCATAGCTTTTATGGCAACATGTCGGAACTAGGTTCCATTAAGGGGCCATGACACTTCAGACATACGTTAACTGGAAGATACAGATCAAACTGGTCTCATTCAGCGAGGGGAGTTTTTATTAGCGTCTTTGGCTTTGTGATTTGTCATGCTTAAATGTAATTTTCAAGTGTTATGTTGCTACATGGATGTTAAATGTGACAGATAAGTCATGGTAATTACATGGTATTTTGAACATATGTAAAAATGGGGGATTATTCCTGTATGTGTGTGTGCACCACATGTGGGATTATATGTTTGAACAATTTTATTTAAACAAGAAATTAAGCTATTCTATTATTCAGTTATTTATGTGGGTGCATAGAAGCCACACACACACACACACACACACACGCATATGCAAACAAATTAGAGAGTGATATTTGCAGGTCAACTCTTGAGTAGCTCATTAGCTTATGTTTGTGAAAAGTAAGAAGTGGCATCCTCTTCTATTTTCCCACATCTGCAATGCTTAAAGTACAATAAAGTATCACATTCCAAAGCAACCAGCCACGTATGTTCCAGTTACTCATTAGAGCCAAACAATACCAGAATGATGACTCAAAACCAGCATCTCTCACTAATTGCAGTGGAACATTCAGCTGTCTGGAGGAAATGGACACTATCAGGCATTTTGAATGACATCAAGCCTCCTTTTAATGAACTATACGTGAAATTGTGAGCTAAAAACAAGATGTGCAACAATCATGAACGTTTTTGCGATTTCATGGCATAACTTTTGCATGCAGTTAAAGGTGACAGCAGAATATACACAAGCATGAATGGCATGCCCCACCACCTGCCTTTTTATTATAATTAATCACATATCTCTAGGGTGCACAGAGAGCACAAGAGAGGCAAGTAGAAGCCAGGACGGCTGTAATCTGACATTGATGTACAGCAAAAATGGAAGTCCTTGTTCACCTTCCCTTTGTTCCAGTGAGAGGGAAGTGGTGTGTGAAAGGGTGTAATTAATGAACCTACAAATAGCTCCAGTTTCATTTAATGACAATCTATGTGTTAAGAGGCAGTACCCTTTGTGACTGTGGGTGAGAGAATGTTGGCTACACCGGCTCATAATAGAGCCCTGACAGGTAATTCTGCATTTTGAAATGGTAATGAAACAGAATGCATCTGTGGATTAGACCAAGGGGACTCACATGTTGAGCGTCCTTCAGGGTGCAGAAATGTAACGCTCTTGATCATCAACGAGGCCACTGGCAGCTGAGTATTGGCGGCTGCGGAGGTCGAGAACTGTATCTTGTGTGACTTACCCCAGGGCTCAGCCTGCGCAGCCAATTTCTAATTGCCACTTTAAATGGGGCAAATGAAGCTGGCATGACAAATTGCATTGAAACAAGTCTGTAGGCTGGCACTCAGTTAATTTGTGAAACATTGAAATGTATTTGGTGCCAGGAAGAGTTTACAAGTAATGAGAATTATTTCCCAGGTAGCAGCTTGCAGATGATGTATTTTAGTTCATGCTGTGCGCTGTGCATTAGTAAGCCGGCAGACTGTTGCTGCTTTTTACAGAGACTGGACATTGCATTGTGCCTTTCTTCTTGCTAATGCACTCGATGTGCTAGAAAAAGAATATGTTTTTGGTGCTTGTTGTAATTACAGATGGCATGACTTTGAAGTTGTATCTTTTTTTCTACTTTTTTTTTAAATGAAACAAGATGTTTTCTTCTTCATAGGAGGAGTTTCAGATGCTCAGTGTTTAATTAATTTTTCAGTTCACACAAATTCTAAGACCATATCTTAGGTTCTTATCTGTTTGTCCAGAGGAAGTTTCTGGCACAACTGCTGCCCATGTCTTTTCACAATATGCTTATCTTAGTTCCTGAAAGATTCCCATTGTTGTACTTCTAATCCTCCAAATCTGCAGCATGACTCACAACTTACCCACACTCTCATGCGCCAATGCAATTCTGTTCTGAATTATCCTCCAAACAGGAGCCACACATCATTTTTCCCTCTGAGACAATGCACCCAAAATGACTCCTTGTCTGCCAAAAGCCTGATAAAATGCCCAGCTGTGAGTTTTAATGATGCTCGCTGGCAAACACGAGTCAAGGGAGCACTAAGAGATATAATAACGTACTTTGTGATAATAGAGCTCATTGTCTTCACACAACAGTGGGTGACCTGATTAAAAAAAATGGTTTGCTTTGCACAGTGAGGATAACTGAATTATCTATAATACCTCTTTGTGAAACTTAATGGAATCAAAGACAAAAAAAGGTTTTCTTGCAATACATTGAAACCAGGTATGTGAAATATATACTATTAGATATAATAGTTTTACCCAATTTTAAAAGGTATTCATCATCCCTGATTCTAAAAAGTCTGTAGTGTCCATTGATAATAAACACTGGCTATAGGTACATGATGATTTCTCATTCCTAATAATTAATTTGGAAGTAAATAATTCCAGGTAAAGTATTCTCCTTTGGAATGAAGGTTGAGGTTTACATGGCAACACATTTATTCCCCTTTACTTAAGTCAGTAACTTTACTTTGGTTTGGAAAGGATTCTGATTGGACAGTGTATGACGGCGACACGTCCAACAGAAATAAACAAACTCCACTTCCAGCTTCTTGTCTTTTCAGCTACAAAATACAAAACTACCAAATCAGAACCTCTTTTGCTTTGATTTTGATTTTAATTTTGAAGTACCAGCTCAACAAAAGTATACTACTTAACTTTTTTCAGCAGCTGAGGAAGAAAAGGAAGGATAAAGTACCGAAGACGGGAGGTAGACGATTCTGCACGTGCGTCATTGCAACACGGCAAGGTAATGAGCATGCACAGAACCACTGGAATTAACTTAAAGCAGAATGTTTACATTCTAAAAACATTGTCAGTTTGGATCTAAACTGGGAATAAACCAGCCACTTAAGTTCAATTCAGAATTAGTATTTTCATTTGGAATTAAGGGTTTACGTGGTCATTTTTAATCTGCTTGTTTAACTTTTAATTAAAATTCTCATGTAAACATGAGGTGCATGTCCATGACCCCTAGATTTGCAGAAAATCTAAATATTGCAATAGTGATCTTGTAATGGAAACACCTGCATTTCAACAAACATAATCATCACAAAAAAGTTTTTGCACTCTCATGAGGTGTGTATAATGGTCTGAAATACTGTTCAGTGGAAACAGCTGTATATCTAAATAGTAATTATTAGAAACTACAAATATCACTTTTATTTTTGGGAAAAACTATAATGGAAACCCAACTATCCTGTTGCACTCACCCCAATTGTGATTAAGTGCACTAAAAAGCTGCTTATGTAGTGAACTAAAGAGAGCATCCAAGCCAATCTTGGACCTCACCCGTTTGCATATGAGGTCAATAGATCCATAGAGGATACCACCTCCACCTCTCTCCATTCTCCCTTACAGCTTGAAAATAATAGCTTGTACATCAGAATGGTGTTTGTTTATTTCAGCTAAGCTTTCAATATGGCCTCCCCAGTGAAACCCATTTGTAAACTGAGTTTACAAATTCTGTGGGCTGAAGTTTTACCTGCTCCACACTTTCTTCATGTTGGTGCTCAGCATTAAAGCCCCATAGGGCTGTGTGCTTAGGCCCCCACAGCTGATTCCAGAAATCTATGACTGTTTGCCATCAACATCATTATCACTGACTGGATTACAGTAATGAGACATCATCTCAGATGGGGTTTACTGAAAACAAACACATCCCTATCTCCATCAATAGAGCCTAGCAATGAAAGAAAAAAGTTATTTTGTAGGTATTTTTTAAAACTTTCCTTTTCATTGTAATCAATATCATCCAATTGAATGGGATTTTTTTTATTTTGAAGTTTCAAAACATATAAAGCTGCAGCTTCAAAAACTGGCATGTGTTGTCTGATCAGGACATGCAGCTGACAAACCAGAGCAGAGTGTATATGTTAGGAAAGATTTAATCCACATACTCCCAAAGTTATGCATTGGTTTATAGCATGTGAATGTAATGGGAATCATAATATAATTAAAGCTTTTTTCTGGAAAACTTAAACTCCACCACACATGGGAGCATATGAGTTAAAACAACAAAGATAACTTGGATGACTTGGAGAAGAAGAACTTGTTACAAAAGAGGCAATATTTTAGAAACCGAAGGCTTCTTTGTAGTGTCTGTGATATTATCATCAAATTTACTTTTCCCATACTTGAAATGATCCAGAGGTGGCTAAGTTCTGCGATGGCAACTTGATATTTTTAGGTACAATATCATATGTTTTTAGGTACTAAATCAATACACCTCTGGCTTCCAGTACAGCTCTGAGTCCTGCCATCTGCAGAGATACTCTGATGACTCTGTGGTTGTTGGGTGTATCTGTGATGGACAGGAAGCAGAGTACAGAGAACTGGTCAGTCAGTTTGTTAAATGATGTTGTGACAATCATCTCATCCTGAATACCGACAAAACAAAAGAGATGATTGTGGACTTCAGGAAGAACAAGAATACACATGGGACTGTTTTCATCAGGGAAGAGGAGGTGGGGGTGG
Organism: Pseudomugil gertrudae; assembly: GCA_037177535.1. Lineage (NCBI taxonomy): Eukaryota > Metazoa > Chordata > Actinopteri > Atheriniformes > Pseudomugilidae > Pseudomugil > Pseudomugil gertrudae. The sequence goes on from JBAMHV010000008.1 coordinate 18,431,656, forward strand.
TGGAGGAATACCAGTACCTTGGAGTTCAGCTGGACAAGAGACTAGTGGAAAAGTAGCTCTTAGTACTTCTATAAGAATGGTCAGAGCAGACTCTACTTCTTAGGGAAGCTGAGATCTTTTAACATTTGGATCAAGATGTTGCACATCTTCTACAAGTCTGTTGTTAAAAGTGTATCAGCTTTGCAGTGGTCTGCTGTTGTAGCAGCATCAGAACCAGAGACTTGAAGAGAATCAGCAAACTGATCAAGAAAGCTGGTTCAGTGCTTAGAGAAACTCTAGAGCTGCTGGAGCTGATTGTCCAAAAAAAAAAGAGTACTGCACAAGCTGATGAAGATGATGGAGCATTCTTCACACCCTCTCCACAACACAGTAATGAAACAACAGTGTGTTCAGTGAGAGGCTGGTTCAGGTCCAATGCAGGACTGAGAGGTACAGAAGAAGATAATTTCTTCCAGCTGCCATCAGCCAAAAGAACAAAACCATTAATTCAATATTATTACAATTTTGAATTTCCCCACTGGGATTAATAACGTATTTCTAATTTCATTTTTCATTTCATTCATTCATTAATTTAGTGTTGTAGAATTAGCTAGAATTGACATTAGTGCCAACAACCCTCTAATGTAACCCCTGCACCTTAACTCGTAACACAATATGCCACAAAGGGACAGAAATCCATATTAGCATAAAAGATCAATAAATTATTAAAATAGCTAAACACAAATATGCAGTTTGCACTGGTGATACACAATAAACCAATAATTTCCTCCCATAGCTATCTAATTAGACCACTCTCTCTGAAAGAGAATAAGTCCAGTCATATTATCTCAATGATTTTTATTCTTGATCCTAAACCTGTTACCACCTACATCACCCTCACCAGCTAAAGCAAATTTATATAAAAAATATTTATCACAATAATCTTTTATGTTATAGCTATGTTAAAATGCAGACATGTGACTGAAGATATTTAATTTACAGGCTGCTCATTAAAATTCAGCTTCCTCAGCTTTATTCTGTCCCAGATGGATTCATATGGAAAATATCCTTGTGTTGATGAGATCAGTACAAGGTAAACTTGTAATTAATGACAAACAATCTAACTACTAACACATTTTATTTAAAAGTTATCTTGATTTGATCTCTGGACACAGACAGGCAGAACTCAGCCTCCATGATCCTGATAATTGTTATCAGGAACAATGATAAATGCTTACTGACTTAATGGGTAGAGGAGCTACAGCTCTCCTCTGCCTTAACTCAGAGCTACATACACTAAAGTACATCTATTAAAAACAAATAGAAGCACAAAAGTATAATTATAACCCATCAAAAACAAAAAAACAGATGAAACTGATAAACCTATTTTGTCAAATGTCTAATTTGAAGCACACCTTCTTCACCTCAACATTAATATGGACCATATAATTATATAGAGGCAAACTGGCAACTTTGGAAATTCCCAGTACAGAAACCCATCATGCAGAACAAAAAAAATCTGTTTAAGACCATTTGAAATGCTCTATTTTACTATTTTTTCCTCTTCATCTTTGATCCAACTTCTTTTTTTTATTATCTGTAATTGTTTACAATGTTGATGTTGATCTGTAACAAATAGTTTTGTTTAAATCAGCTTACACAAAAAAATTCATTTTACAAATGTATGTGGATACCCTGGCTATCTAAAGCAATAAAGACCAAAAATAACACACTGGTAAAAAAAATCACATAGAAAAACTGTCCCTATTGAGCTCATCTCACCTCTGTAGTCATGTTGAGATATTGCAGCGTCATCATCCACTATTTTGCAGTTGGGTGGCTCTCCTATTTCCTAATGTAATCAGGTATCCATGTTTATCGTTATTTGTACCTTTTTTCTGTTTCCTCGTAGTAGGGATCTTTGTGGGTAAATAAATTCCATGTGGCAAATTTGTATTGGTAGAATTTCAAGACACGTTGGACTCATCAAGTCTCTTTGACTCCCAGGCAGAGGCCAGTGGGCTGAACCACATTGATGTTTAAATGTTTAAGGTTACAATGACTATGTCTTAGTATCCTAACCTATCCAAAACTTATGATTTCGGATGGTACTCCTTGTTACTTATTTGACTAGTTTCTTGACTAATATTAATGTTTGTGACTTTACCGTAAGAACACAATGGGAATTAGGTGAGTGCATGCCTTGTATATATTAAACCATGCAGGCAAATCATATTGTTTTTTTTTCATGTAGGAAGAAGAATTTAATAAAACTGAAATTAATTAAAAAATAAATTAAAAAATATAAAAAAAATAAAATGATTTAAATAAAGTTTTTAATTATTTTTGTGCTATTTTAAAGAGAGCAGCAACGATGATAGTGATGGTCGGGGTGTGCCTGGGTGGGCGTTGTCCCTCTCGGGATGCGGCGGCTGCCCCTGTGTGGCCCTCTAGAGGTTTCCTGGGTACTGGTGGTGATCCGTGTTTGCGCTCTGGGTCTGGCCGGGGTGTTTGTCCTGTCTAGGCTACCCCACATAAAATGGGAAACAGCTGTAGATAGATAGATAGAAATTAATTATCTAAAATTGAAGTTTAAAAAACACATTCTAAATCAACATCTTTGGTGATGGTTTCATGGTATGAACATGCTTTGTATTTGGATTCAGAAAAGGAATTTAAAGCTGTGGAGGTGCTGGAGGAATTATGAAAACCAAGAGCTTAGCTGGAAATCTGACGAGACAGGAAATACTTCCCAGTCCTCAGTAGCAAGAAGGAACGGAACAGACCTTGTACTTCTATAGGATGCTGTAATCCTTCATTATCTGCAAAATACTACACCACTTCTATATTTGTTGCAGAAAGTGCATTCTGTTTACAGTCTTGTGCTGGTTGGAACGGCAGCATCCGAGCCAGAGAAAACTGTACAAACTGATCAGCAAGTCTGGTTCTGTGCTGGGGATAACTCTGAAGCGCCTGGAGCTGATTGTACAGAGAAGAAAGGTGCAGTAGCTGCTGAACATAATGGAGAATTCTTCACACCCTCTACACAGCTCTGCGAGGAAATAACTGTGTTTATTGAGTAGCTTCTTCTAGTACCATGGAAGATATAAAGGCACATGGAACTGTTCCTGCAAGCAGCCGTTACTCTCCAGGACAAGAGTTTGGATGATATTTTTAAAAGCCCTCCTGCAACATTATAATTTCCTTTGAGGGATTTTTGAAGTTTCCTTTATTTGTTCATTCATTTCTTCACACCTGAAAACCTTCTAGAAAACTGCCACAAAATAAATATGAGTTTAATTAAAAAGTGGGTCACGAAGCGAGACAACATGTCTGAGCATACAAACCTAAGAATGATTGTATGAGGATAAAGTTAATGTCTTGCAATGGTCGAGTCAAAGTACTGACCTTAATCCAATAAATATGTTTTGAAATGACCTCAGGCAAGAAGTTTGAGTGAGTAAATCCACCAACATCCCAGACTTTGAAGCTTTTTCATCCAGAGGAATGGGCTACAATACCTTCAAGCCAATGCCCAATTGACATGTTATATAAATGTCAAGCTGATGTTACAGCTGCATAAAGAAGTCAAGATAGATGCTTAAAGCAAACTTCTGCATTCTTGACCCAGTCACAGATCATTTTCTAAAGAAAACCACGTGTAATTAACTTTTAGGCTTTGTATGGGTATTTGATGATGTGTGCAGAACTTAAATCATCTACAGTATGTACTTCTGAAAAATATGGGTTTTTTTTTTATAAAAAAAACTGAAATTTAGCCAGTTCCCCCAACATAGTTTTATAAAATGAATGTTCCTGACGGCTTCCAGGAATGTTATTCTTGATCCTTGACCAGACCAAGTTATTTAAAACCCTCAAACCCAATTGAGATGAATTCATAGGAATGCAGTGGAGTCTATGGGAGAAGCTGACAAGTGAGACATGCCGGTTAACCTTCATGGTCACAGGAATTTTGTAATTATGGAAAAGGATGCTGGCAGCCTTAATGCAAAATCAAGTCAAGCTGTGACATTCTTTCACATGTGTGGTGTCTTTCAGTATCTGCCCTAATCTCCACGGTCTATTTTGGACAACACATTGGTCCCCAAGGTCCCCTTGCCCCATGTGTCTACATCCATTGGACCAACTGCTCAGTGTCATATAATACACTGCCTTTAATTACTGTCTGGAAGTATAAGGGTTAAGGGTCAAAAATTCCATGGGGAGTTTCTATGTGCATTTGTGTGTGGAATGCATGCGTGCGTGAGGAGTTACACTCAATGTGCAGCATGTCACTTTTATGAAGCGTGGAGCATTGGGGAAAGTGCTGAATTCCACAATGCTCATCACGTATCCCACACCCTTGACCTGAGACAAGATCACCCCATGGACTAGTTTTAGGAGTGCAAATGACTTGCTTGGAGCCAATAGGAAGCAAAAAGAATGTGCCATAGCTGTGATTACATGTGTCTGCTTTAAGTGTGAGACATAGTTCTAAAGTAATATTGGACACAATTTAATCCGCAATGATATGCAATCTAAACTCCCCCAAAAGCCCTGGTATTCCTGAGGCTCAACCTCTATTTTTTCTGACAAGAGACAAGATTAGCCAGCTGTACTAAAGACTACTTTAGTCAAAGGCAGCCAGTTTGAGCTATTATCTGCAAATGACAACGGGAAAGAAATATGTCCACATGAAGGTTAAAAAAACAACAACTTAATATTTTGGCTTTAATATGGAAACATGTCTGCAGCACATCCTTTAACACCAACTGTCTAAACTGTGAGGTTAATACTGTATACTGTATACTCAAGCGTGTAAAGAATGATGAGCGGTCAGTGATATAAATAAACATGTAATAGCCACTCTGTAATTTGACTACAAAAATTATTGCATAAATCAGCTGTTGACCTAGCTCCACTGCCATCAGTGAGCCATCAGTTTTGCAAGGCTTTTGATCAAAGCAAACAAAGTTTATTTTGGGTAACCCTTCCATCTTCATCAGAGGTACTGTCAAAACATGTCAGGTATGTGTGACAGATTATGTGTCTGATACTAAAGAACTTGAAAACTAAACATTATAATGTTCTCAAAACAACAGGCAAACACAGGGAAGGTATGAGAATAACTTGAATAAGATTTGCCAATTGTATGACCAATATTTGATTATTGACCTTCTATAAAATGCTTAAATATAGTGCCATACCAGCAGAAACTGCTCATTGTTGAGTGGTGATATACCTTTCCAAGGAAATATGGGAGTAATCAAACACAAATAGGCTTTACTCAAAAGATCTGTTGACCAGACTGTTTCAGACCATTAAACAGGCTCCACAGGGATAATAATATATATGCAAATACTCACAGTGACTAAAGAACAAAGCATGATCCACATTACATTTAATCAGGGAAAACAGTGCAACACTATGAGAAAGCAAAAGAAGAATTCACACTCAGAGGAAGTGAGCATTTTTACTACAAGGAGGCAAACAACAGAGCATGAATACCATTCATTTGCTATTCAATGTGCATATATAAATCCATTGAATAATAAATGATGCACTCAAAGTGAAAACATGAGGGCATCTATTGATTAGGCCTTTTACATCTGTCATATGACCCACAGATTATCACATGATCTGCATAGATTGCTTCAGTCTCTCTGGTCCAAATGAGAAGGAGGGCTTATCTTCCACTGGAGAAAAATGTTGATCCATTGGTGGGGTTTTCCTTATGGTCTATCAAATTCCTTTGACCTTGACTATCTACAGGACAATATGTATCTGATACTTGTAGTAGAAGCTACTGAAAGGTTTCTATAGATTTGTATAACTGCGTATTTAGATATAGTATAAAAACACATATTTGCTTTCTAAAGAGGTAGTGGAGTCACAGTAGCCAAGGTAAAGGAATAAACTATTGAGTTCTGCAATAGTTTAATATAAGAAATGAAACCAACATTTTTATTTTGGAGCTGTAGTGGAATGTTTCATCCTTTAAAAATGTTGGGATCCCTCTGCCATTATTGCCAGACATTGTTGTTATTCTAATGTCTACAAGGGGAGCTCATCAGGAAACTATAGCCCTATCCTTTATTAACAGTATGTGTGTAACAATAGAAGGGAGGAGGATACAGTATTTTTTTATAATAGCCAAGAAGTCTTTATATTATAATGCCAGGTGTATCAGTATGTTTGTGCATTAAATGTGTGTAGCAAAAATCCATAGGAACATCAATGCAATCACAAGTAGTTTGTTCATTTTTTTGAAGAGTGCAGGATAAACTTGAGATGACCTTTTTACCTTGCAAACAACACCGGACTTTCAAATTTCATGTACCTGGAGATGTCCAAAACTTGCAAACCCCTAACATTTTTCTATAGACATTAATATAGACTTTAAAACTACTGTCATACACCAAAACAAAGTAAAAAACAAACCCAATAACAGCCTCCCCCCATACTCTCTTCCTTCACACGTATACTTTCAAACACATTGACACAAACGCACACACACACTGAAATATCAGCATTTGATGACATTGCCATAAAGAAACTGTAGTGACATTATAATTAACTTACATACAAAGGTGAGATGATAACAAAACACATTTCCCATGAAGTCGTTTGCAGCTGATTCGGTACACTGCAACACTGCCACTTTTTTCATCTTATCTAACGGAGGCTTAGGTACCTTCTCTCCCACTGACTTGCCTTATCCTCCTCAAGCATCTGTTTTTTGAAGTCAGGCAGCTTAAGCACAGATTAATGGAGAGTCCCAGAGTTCTTGCCATCAGGGCACAAACCAGAAGTCTCGACTGGAAGTTTGGCATGGAGCCTGCATGCAATGAGTCCCTAAAATCAGTAACACATCTAGACTGCTGGGATAGCAAGTTTACTACCAACACCACTTTGACTTCCCTCTGTGCTGTTTTGTTAAGTTCTTAGGCAGAAATGTCTTGATTATTCAGTGATCAGCTTTGACAGACGACAAAAAATTTATGGTGGCAGGTCAACCCATAGCACACACACCTGAGGAATTACTACCTAATTTCAAATCAAATCAAATCAAAATTTATTTATAGAGCACTTTACAACAACACATCGGAGACCAAAGTGCTTTACAGGAA
>JBAMHV010000008.1:18438864-18450226 GCA_037177535.1 Pseudomugil gertrudae
GGAGGGCTCTACTGGGCTGATGGATGGTTAAAATGTCAGATATGTAGAGTGGGGCAAGGCCATGGAGAGCTTTAAAATTTCCTGTGTTCATTGAGAAAATAGACACAAGAACATTGTCTTTCTGTTCAGGATTTGACAATGTCAGTTATGGAGGCTGTAGATTAAATTTTGATTGGTCGAAAGTAAACTTGAGCAATCAGGGGCTTATACAATAAAACTATCAAATGGAAGAAGCAAAATAAAAAACAAAAACCAAACAAGCACAAGTACGGTACAATTAAATTCATGTTGATTCAGGTTTATTTGTATAGCTTCATTTCACAACAATGTCATGTCAGGGGGCTTTACAGACATGTATTTGAGCCAATTCATAATCAATAGCCTAGCTAAGGAAAGCCAACGGAGTGCATCAAATCTCGACTTTGGTCCAAACTCCCATTCTGAGGATGCATGAGACAGTAGTAGAAAGGAAAAGTCCCTTTTAACAGGAACCCGACTGAGGGAGAGCAGCCATCTGTCTTGACTGGTTGGGGTGGAGAAAACAGGAAAGACAAATGTACAATTTTTAGCAAGACCTGCAGAAAAAGGAGAAATGTGTAGTTTTTTTTTTACATACCGGTAGTTACAGTGCCAACCTCAGACCACCACCTGTGTCACGTAACAATTACCATACTGGTGTATATTTCTACATAGAGGAAAAAGAGCATAGAAATAAAAAAGGAAATTCTCAATGCAGTAATTAAATGTTGAAGTGATAAAGGCATGGACTTTTTTTCCCTACATCTCTCTAAGACAGGACGTCCCTAAAATTTACAATATTGTTGGCAGAAGAAACGTAAGCCAAAAGGCAAATCCTGGTCAAGAATGACTCAAAAGTTCCTCGCTGAAAAACTTAGGACAAAATTATCTAACTATACATTTAATTATATATTTATGCTTTTGGCACTTAAATTTCCTTCTTTTAAACTCAGACAAAACTGAATGCATTGTTTTGGAAGATTGTTGGGAGGGCTAACATATATTTTTGAGCCAAACGGACCACATTTTTACATAAAAGTGTCCCATTACAATATACAAGATTTAGATCACCATAGGAAGATCAGTTCACCCTTTAGTTTCTCTTTGCAGATCATTGGGAAATGTTCACATGTGACATCCAGTTGTTTTGGGGGGAAACTGGCCTTAAACTGTGAAAACAGCTCTGGATTTATCAGCTCAAACGACATTAGGTGTCAGGCTTTCTCAAAGCGAGCTTTTGACTGCTCGATCATTATGCTGCAGCACTGAGCGGCCACAGACACACAGTCAGACCTCTGCGTCCAGTGAGGATTTCCGCTGTTACAGCCATTGCTTCGAGTTCAGCTCCACAGAACTTTCAATCTGTCAATCACGCAGAGTCCAGTGAAACTGTGTTTATTCGCTTTGGCTGTAAATGATTAGCCCATTTTTAAACCATTAAGTGGTTTTTGTTTAAATTTTGCTCTGGGTTATTATTAATTTTTCTCTAGGTATTGTTGGTTAATTAAGAATTAGAACAACCTTTTCACAGTTTTTAAAAAAAAATATTCATTAATGTATTATTTTTTTTTATCTTTTCTGAAACATCCAGGGAGGGCTAAGCCCTGTTAGCCCACTTATACCAGCCGGCCCTGTTGATCAGATCCAGTACAAATGTATTAACCAAGAAACATACTTTCTTAAATAATCTTGTTGGTACTGGGTCTAAAATACAAGTTGAAGTCTTAGATGAAGCTATTATTTTGGTTGACTCAGAGAGCTGCAGGACAGAAACGGTCCAAACAAAAATCCAGTTCTATCGATGTCTCTAAAGCTGCTGCAGATGAAACATTGTCAATAGTGCAAAGAATAGCATGTATTTTCTCTCTATTAGAAACTATTTTGTTTAAGAAGAATTTCATGAAATCATCACAGCTGAGAATTAAAGGAATACAAGGTTCAACAGCACTATTAGCCAGTGAGAAACCTGGGATTGTTCTTATTCTCCAGCAATGATGGCTAGTATTCTGCTCTAGCCTTACACAGGGCTTTTTTTTTAGGAAGTATTACACTTTCATTCCAGACTAAGTGAGACTCTTTTAAACCAAATTAACCCCATTTCCTTAAATTCCTTGATGTCCTTTTTAAAGCTTGAAGCTGTGAATTAAACAAAGGAGCTTTTTCTAACTGTTATCTTCAGTTTTAGAGGAGTAACATTGTCTAGTGTTGTATGCATAAAGCTGTCATTCTGTCAACAAATTCATCAACCTGTGCTGAAACAGAGCTTGGATGGATGATCTCTGCCATAATAACATATGGTATATATTGTATGGTGGTACAGAGAAAAACGACTCAGGGCACCCTCTATTATTGTAAATATGCTATAACATGCTGATATGTTTGCAAGTCACTAAATGCAGATTTATGTCAGGCCCATGTCAAAACCCAAAGTTAACATATGTGGAATTGCTCTGATTTCTTAAATATGTGCATGCAATAATAACACAGACTGCAAATGCTATGTGAATAAAGTCATAATTCTAACAGACATTTGGACACGTTAAGCTCGTTTCCGGTTCAATAGGCTGCTGTGTTGCCAGATAGTGACCTACTGCAGGGAAAATAAAGAGAAATGTGTGTGCTGCAAGACTTGGAATGAGTTGTCTCTTTTGTACTTTTGTGTTGGAACATCATTTGCATGTTTAGGCCAGATTCTTTTTAGAAGAAAAAAGTCCATTAAGCTGTTAAAAGATTCCACCCTTAGGAGGACAGCAGGGGTGTATTCTACTCTGCCACCCTCCAAAACTTTACACAAGCTACCCTATAGTCTCCTGTTTTATTACAGCTATATTAAATAAAAGTTTAAACAATGTGGGGTTTTTTTAGATAAATTTTTTTGAACGATAATGCAATTATGTTATAGTTTATTACAACAAATTGCTCTTGTATATTGTGACCCCCCCCACCCCTGCCTTTTGAAAACAAAGAAGCATCACACTCCTTGTGGATCAACCTCCTCTCACAAGCATTCTTGCTACTTACGCCTGTATTTTGTTTTTGAATGCTACTTTGTTGTAAATATGTTTTAACAAGATAGCTGTCCCATGTTTTCATTACCGTGGTCATTATTTGTAAGAAGTGCTGAGACAGCTTCCTGTATGTTGTTGATGTATCTGTAAAGTAAAGGCATATCGGTTTTTATTATCCAATCAATACTTACCTTAATCTAATTTAGTGGGAAATAGTGAACTCTTTCACACTCCCACCTCCCCCTCTCTCACTGAGCTGGGCTCTGGTTAGAATAAAAAGGCCTCCCATTCTTTTATTCAATTGCTAGACTTTTCATCCTACAGACAGATACAATGTTCCTGAAACTGTGCAGTGACTGTTCTCACGCTTTCTCACTCACTGCTCAAAAAAAGAGGAAAAAGAAGGGCTTTTTCAAAGTTTTTTTTCTTTCTTTCCTGCTTGGAAAAGAGGGCTTGAGGAGGTGGATACTGAAGGGGAGGGTGTAGCAATCTAGTTGCTGCCTCACCCTGAAATGTAGTTGTGACTTTGAGAGCTGTGCACTCTCCAGTCTGCCTAATTGCTGCAAAGTGTGTTGAATGAAACCATCTTGAGTGAGCCAAAGCGTGCAGAGTATGGAACGGTAGCTCTGACACTATGAACATGCCTATACTACCACCTATAAAGTTAAACTGTTAATTAAATACATGCTGCTTACACATATGCATCTATCTACGTATCTATCTATTGTGGAGGCAAAAAGTCTATCAAGGACAAGGAGTCTTATTTAGAAGTGAAAAATTAAAGTTTGTTGAAACAAAAGAATAAAAGAAGCAAAAGCAAACTGGAATTTGGAGGATCTGTTCTGAGTCTGAGCACTGCAGACGGGAGGGATTCTGATTATGGTACACACTGACCATGAACATTTTTTAAGCTGTAAGATAATCAGTCAAATGCCGTCATAAATCCATAGTGTTTTGGAACAAGAAGATTACCCCTTTACACTTAATCATCCTAACAAGCACTCTAAGATAGAAATGTATGTCTTACATAACCTTATCCTTCATGAGTGAAGATTTACTCTGGTCATCTGGGAAAATTCTACAAATATCAGATAGAGCTAGGGTCAGCAAGGTCTAACTGACCCTAGCTCAGAATGCATCTGCTCTTTATTAGTAGATGAACTGAAATATAAAATTTCCCTGGCACTATCTACAGTATCTATCTATTACAGAGATCACCAAATCCGGTCTGATAGCAGGCGTCCTGCATGTATTAAAGTTTGCTGACTGAAACACACCTGATTCAACTTAAAGTGATCCTTACACAATGTTGTCAAGTTCTGCAGAAGTCTGTTAATGAGCCATTCATTTGGATCAGGTGTGTTGCTGCAGGAAAGCATGGAATACCTTCAGGATATCGGCCCTCAAGGACCAGATTTGGAGAGCCCGGATATCTGCAGTGTGTGTGTGTATATATATATATGTGTGTGTATACATATATATGTATATATACTAATGTATATTAAAAGGATGAACGATAAAGATGTACCTCTTCAGAATTGTAATTGCCCACTATATATCTACATTAAGTTTGCATTTGTAATCTTTTATGCTTTACATTTCACAAGCGATCACAAACATGGCCATCAGCTACTAATTTAAAATGATGAGTCTTACGCAGATCATGTTCCATTAAACTTAATGTCCTGGAAAAAAGTATAACATCAAACACCAATATCTCATCAGTTTAACTCTTGGACTTAATGAACATCAAAAGAAGATGCGTGGCTTAATTAAACTGTGTCTATAGACTTTTTAAGCCTTTCAACAACAATGATAGCTGGACCTAATAACATATTTATTGAGGGATATTTTCGCTTTGTGTGTTTCTCTGAGTTTACACAGATTGGGACCAAACATAATGGCAACAAAAGAGAAACTGAACAAAATTTGTTTTCTAACAATGACTACATTAGCTTTCAGTTTCCCACCATGTCTTCATATGCAGCTATGCGAATTCAGAACAGAAGCATTCAGAAGTTTAAGTTGGTGTGATTTTTGCTGATTTTGTTTGTAACTGCAGCCCTTTCTGGTTCCTTATTATACTTTAGATTACTAATATACACTGTCATTGTAAAACCTCATCACCATCCAGAAACAGATTTGAAAATTTAGCAAAAGGACATTACAGTGCATGTACTTTTTATAGTTTAAAGCTATCAACCTCTGTCTCTAGCCATTGTGGTTGGTGTGGCTCTTAACTGAAATTTGTGGGCTAGTGAACGGCTGACTGGACATAACAAACCAGAAATTGTGTCTGGTAAGCTATTAAGAAACATTACTTTCTGCTGTAGTTCTCTACATACCTACTTGTAGTTGTTTTGTGAACATGACTTTAATGAGACCCATCCACCAACGAGCCTTTTGTTCAACCAAACTAAACAAGAACCAGGTGAACCTAATAAAAATTAAACACAGGTGACACTAATAACCAAACCTGAAGCTTAACTGAAAACAGAAACACAGAAAACTCCAAAAAACACACCACCCAAGTGTCCAAAACATGACAAATGCATACCTGTATTGCTTTAATAGATGAAATAATCATAATTTTTAGCAGCGCATGAAGTTTTAAAGTTACACAAGGTAAAGTGTAAACACATGAGAGATGCTTGCTCTGTCTCCTACTACTCCTACCACATTGTCAGTTAAGAGTGTGACTTAATTGCTTGATAAAACATGTTATGTGAGAGCATTTGAAGAAGGACAGTAATCTGACATATGGTGCTAAAAGGTTAGAGTCCTTTTAGTGGTCATGTTACACTAATACTACATGGATGTAGTATCATAAAACTTGACAGCCTATAGCCTAATAATGAGATTTTAGTGCCAATTAGTCATGAAAGCGTCACGTTATTATTCTGGTGATTTAATTGACTTGTGCCTCTTGGCCAAAAAAAGTTTTTGAGGTCCTTCTGCTGAACCAGCTTCCTGTTTTGATTTAAACTAAACACCCACTGTGCCTTTAAAATGAAAGCATTAATGCAACCACTTTTTTTTTTTTTTTTATAAAAGCATATAATTAGGACTGGCTTAAGTGATCCTTAGTCATGTCTTTAATCATACTAATGTTGGCTTAGAGTGTTAAGTAACATTCCATATACTGACCACTTTCCTTCATTTGGTAGTTTCCTCAGTAGTTTTCTCATTGTTTTATTGGTAGTTAGCGGTCCTGCCTCCACTTGTTTTACTTGTAGTATAGTCATGTGTTGGTTTGCTTGATTTAAAAATACGACTGGATGTTATTTTCTTTTTATAAAGGCCATTTTGTTTTATTTGTTTCCTTGTTTTGAGCAGAACCTCCTTCCCAGCCTCACTGTTTATTTTTTCACCTTTCACCTGGGATAATAAATTATTATTATTACTCGACTTTTTCATCTGCTCATTTTTGTCCTTTATGTTACCTCCGCCTTCTCTAGCCAAGCAGAGATATAAACAGCCGCTCACACCTGTGTGTGTGAATCGCTCAATGTGCTATCAACCTGCGTTCAACTACGGTACTAAGTATCTGACAATACTAGCTGACTTATAATGAACATGGTAACAAAGTTAGCAGCATTTGTTTAATGAATCTGATTGACAAACTGGTCCAAATTCATGATTCTTTTATTATTTTATTTGATCATGTAATCTGAAAATAACAAAATTACCATTTTTATGGCTAGTCAAAGATATGGTTTGTGAGAATTACTGACATCTAAAGATGGTAGTAGAAATGACTTCACATGACAAACACGGTTGTGACTGAATGGTGGCTAACAGATGCTACAATTTCTTCAGGCAAACAAAGTGTAATCTGCAAGTGGCCTCAAAAGCAGCAATGACTTCCCTACAGGAACTACTTCAAATCTGCATACATGTGTAATATCATCTGTGACTCTTTAAGGCATTACTTATACCAATTGGTGCTCTGCCACTTATATAAAAGACAACAACAAAAACAAAACAAGAGTCCTGCAGTTTTAGAGAGAGTGCTGTCACTCTATACAGTCCTGTTTGTCCATTCAAGGACACCATAGTAGAAATGATGGCACACATATGGTAGGTATTATGTATGGGCAGCTCGAGAAAATAGATATAAATGAATTATTCTACTGGAATAAAACTGTATGGTGATTAGATACCAAAATTAACATGGTTTTTGACTGTATTCAATTTTTTTCTGTTATTGACCTTTCATTTTGTTATATGTTTCATCTGTAAATATTGTCACCTAATTGCAGTGTTTCCATGATAACAAGGATAGGTTTTAGAAAACTAAAGAAGCATTAGCAATTAAGTATGGCACCGCTCACCTCTGATAAATCAGTTCAGTTCTGTGATCACACCCAATTCAGGCTAAGATGTCCATCAACTGTGCTCAACATTCCCATCTGCCTCATTAAATCGCCTTCGTTGATCTAATTAGTGCAAATCCCTACATTCGCTTAAAATTTGACCAAAAGTACAGAGTAAACAACAGAAACAAAACTGTAATGAATAGTTTTTTCAATTCTACCCAAGAAACAGCTTACTTGTCAATATATACTGTAATTACCAGATCTGGTCAGCAGGTTTATATTCTACATTTTCTTTTTTTAATTGCGGTAACTGGTAATAAATTTCATGAACACTTTTCAAATGAGGCCTTTCTGTCATAAGGGAGAAGGTTAGCCATTAAATTTTTGTCATTTTAATCACCAAAGACATGAAAATGCCAAAGTCTCTCATTAGATACTACAAATCAAAAGCACCATGTTAAAGGAGCATGTTGAATATGTGTCTTAATATTGAACAAACCATGCTATAATTGTTTAACATATTGCAGATGTCTGATTATTTTCCTCTTTAAGAAAGGATGTGGATTTAGTTCCAAATTGCACATGACAAATAAGTAACAAAGAGGAATAATTACAGCAGCCATTTACTCATGGTAAACATTAGATGAGGTGTGCATGAAATGGAAATATAGTTGCTAAACAATGCAGCACTGTCTACACTGCAGATATTTGGAGCTTGCTTAAACACCTGGCACGTAAAGGAATCCAGATCAAAATGCCCCTGAGATGAAATGAGAGTACATCCACCTGTCCCATATACTGTACACTGTAATGGGGCAGCTGTAGTGCCTCCCTTCACCCGCACCACCATATTCCGTCTCTATTAATATGCAAACATCTGTCTCCTCTCTTTGCGAGGTGTGAATTTTAAGTTTCCTCAACAGCATCTGCAAGTCAACACTGCCCAGTTGGGGTTCAGCTTGCTAAACGTTTACCAGCTGTTGAGTGTGTAACAAAGCGCCACAGGAAATGACATCAGTTATCACACTGGTCCACTGTGTCCAGTTTCACAGGAACCTCTTTATCTGTTTCACTTTCTTAAGCAGACAGTCTACTTACTGAGAGGATTTGTCAAAAGTACAGATGCGGTCTAAGACACTTTGAGGGACTTATTAAAAGCTCTCTCACTAGATTCTCACTCAGTTTGAAAAGTTAAGTTTTGTTTAGATACTCCATCTCCTTAGATAAGCACAAATGGTTTCATCAAGGTGACATGGACTAATAATCAGATTGTGGTCCATCTTCCGAGGCAGATGAGGCGTTATGCTATTGACAGAAGGTAAAAGATTTAAAAAGAAAAGAAAAGGGGGGTGCTTTGTGTTATCTTCATGGTGAGGACAGGCATGTAAAATGCAACACAAAAAGCCTCTATTCACTGACCACAGTGAGAAGCTCCTTTTCTTTCTTACCCATAGAAAAAAAAATCAATACTGTTTGAATGTAGCTTTCTGTCCCCCCACCTGCCCACAGCTCCTTTCTGTCAATACTATCTCAGCTTGAGGAGTTCTGTTTGCACTCTGATGAAATGCACTGCTATCACACAACCACGACAATAATGGTCTACATTGCTCTACCGCACCCATCACCTTCAAATTACACCCATCAATCAAGTGCAAACCATGTACATTTCATGGGCATACCCAAGCTTTTGGATTATATAATCAAGGTCTGGTAACCATCTGAGTGGAGAGAAATTCTGTTATTTGTGGCTAAGTGTTTGTTGTTGGTTGTTTTTGCTTATTAGGCAACTAAATTCACTCTCTTTCTGGTTTTGATGAAGATAAATATGATGCACTACCAACAGTTCAGGGTATAAATTTGTATGCTAATTTGAATGAGTTGAATTGACCCAATGGACTGGAAAAATCCAAGTTAATCCTTTTCCATGAAATACCTTTTGCTACTTCATCTGAGAGTTGCAGGAAGAGAGACATAATAATAAGAGAAACAATAAAAATGTGTATATTTTTAACAAATTTATGTTAAAATAAATAAAATATAGATATCAAATTTAAAATCCACTAATAAAAAAAACATTAGATATGTTTAAATGGTGCGATTTCTAATAGATCAGACAGTTATAATATTGGTTTTAGTTTCATTGTGACAAAATTCCTGATGCTAATGAAGCTTGGCATATGAGCCATTTCCAAATAAGGCATTTGCAGAAAAGGGAATTATTGTGAATTATTATTTTAAAAAAGTTATCACATAAACATGGAGAATAATAAATTATGTTTTCAAAGAAATTTATTTTTCACACATGGGTATGCACAGGTAGTGAAAATAAAAAAAAAAGCACAGTATTGTGCCACCATGCTTGAAAAAAGGAGCAGGAAGAAGAAAAACGTATAATACCTGCCCTTTTAAACATACTAATAGATGGTTTATCTAAACTTGAAAAGAAAAATGTAATTCTAAATCAACATAATGCCACCGTACATTCATATATCACTGAGTTCTTATTTACCCCCATTTTTAAGCTTCATCTTTACTATATTCTATGATTAAGCTCTGCATAAACACAAATATGTATACAGACCTACATACATATAAAAAATGTATGTATACACACACACACAACCCCAGGTCTCTGAATTTAAGCGCACTTTCAGTTTAACAAAGAGCAGGTTTGTGGGTCTTTACTGAGCATTACATACAACCCTTATTGCTCTTTTCTGATTAATGAATTTTAGTTCTGTATTTGTTTTGTATGTACTCCCGCAAACTTCCATACAATAGGTCAAGTATGGAAGTATGAGAACAGTACAAAATGTATAATGAGTATGGCTGAGTATGTATATAAAAATTAAATATGATTTTATACTATTGAGCAAGACTCCCAGATATAAATAGTGCATTTAATTATCCTTGCAGCTTTTCAGATACTAAATGTAAGAAAGGGGTTTCAAAAGTAAAGAAGGCCACATTTATTGCATTTAGTTAAAAGATCAGTTACAACATGCATTGTCAGAGAAAACCACTTTAATATCAATGTATTTCCCAATCCAATGTGATGATGTGAACTAATCACTTGTGCTTATCTGTGATGTGTTTTTTAGGCATCCCTATACTGCGCCCTCACCTAGCACAAAATAGAGATATCTTATCTTATCTATCTTTATCCCTCACCCTGCCAAAATGTGTCTTTTTCTCCCCCAGACTAAGAAAGAAGTGCTGGATACTGCCTGTGCCTCAGTATTGTCCAATCCTGTATGTCATGTATGTTTAAAAGTATGTTATGTATGTTTTTTGTGTAATCTTGGATAGGGCTGTAATAGAATCAATTACATTGATGCCGAGATGCTGGCTCAATGAAAATAAAAGTATATCTCATCTAATCTCATGGTTTATGATTGTGTTGTATAATTTAAAAACTTTCTACATACATTGTCAGGAAAACAGAAATTAGGGGTTAGTCAAAGTCTGTATTTAATAGCACCAACATAAATCTACAATGTAGCATGTGCTTTTATTGCTTTACAAGCTTTCAAAACTTTACTTTTGCAAGTAAAATTGTCTTTTTTAGTTTTGTGACTAGGTCTCCAAGCTTCTTGAAGGGCTTTTTTAATACTGCGTTTTTTTTCTGTGTTGAAGTGCATAACCTTTTGTGCCTGTTTTTGTATTTTCATGAAACTACATAAAATATCCTCAGCTGAACAGTGAAACATTGAAAACGCCAGCGTATGAACTTCATCTGGAATATGATCACTCAGTCATTTAGATGATATCTCAGTGGGGTGAAGGTTGTAATGTGAACACAGGGCATTGGTGGGTCATTAAGTCATTCATACTGTGTGACACCTACAAATGTAGAATCACAGTTGTGATGTATTTTGGTTTTTTTATTAATGAAAAGGTACCCATCACGTGTTTAGTGCACCTGACTAATGCTTGTACGTTTAGCTTGTAGTAGCAATATTTAGTCAGCAGAGGGAGTCTCTCCTGGGGTGAGTACTGGTTGTGGTCATGTGCACC
>JBAMHV010000008.1:18469697-18482732 GCA_037177535.1 Pseudomugil gertrudae
CAGGACCAGCTGTCACACAGATTGCCTCCACACACACACGCACTGCTCTTCCTCCTCAGCAACACTCATTACAATATCTTCCAACTGTTTGACCTTGACCATGCAAGTCGGAGAATAGAACTCATAAATCAAACGCCACTGAACTGCTATGAAAGTAGAACATATGACCACTTCACATCCTATTTTCTCTGACAGGTGAAAATGATTTTTCTATCTTTATTTTTCAAGAGGTAATATTTCTAATGCAGATTTTTAAAAAAAAAATCCCTTCACACTCACATATTTCAAGCACACACACACATTAACTGTCTGCACATATACAAAGTGCATTAAAAAATGTCTAAGCCTTTCTTCATTTCTTAACGGTTCTCACTCAGCAGTCACACAACCTTGACTTGTTTCTTCCACATCAGTTCATGGTGTCAAATGTCCTCTCTCACCCTCCATATCATCCCATGCACCACAGCTTCCCCGAGGCTTCAAATAGCTGGGGTGCAAAAGTGGATCTGCTTCAAATCTCATTTCATGATTTACTGTATAATGCAGTGGGTCCTTTAAAGTTCTAATCCATGATTGGTTTACTGCACTCCTTCCAGCAGAGGTTTGATATACAGCCCCATTTCCAAACAACGTTGATGGAATGTTTGCAATGAAAATATAAAGAGAGTGCCATCATTTGTGCAACACATGTATATATAAACGGACACACAGTTAAAAAAAACATGCTCATAAATCTTTTCTAAATGAAGATGGTATGAGGTAATACGGAAACTGTTGTTGCTTGATGAATCATATTTTTTAAAGTTACGGATTTTGGAAGCAATGTACATTAACCCCCACCTCCACCTGGTCTGCTTATTCCAGTACAACCTCCAGATATGACATTCAGTAGCATGCTGACATGGGGGGGGGGGTGTTGACCTCTCATTAGTGTGAAACAGATTCTGCTCTGGACGCTTGCCCATTTCGCCCAGAAGAAAAAAATGGCTCCATTTCTATGAATGCACTATTAGAGGTTCAGTTTTCAAATTTATGTTAAAACTTTTAAGGCGATATAAAAAATTTGAAATACTAGTTTCTTCTGTGAAACAACAGTAGTTTGGGTCTATCCTCTTACTCATACCTAGCCCTGCCCTTTGTTTTTGAACTGTGTTTGCAAGCATCAGACATGAAGCTTCAGACTGTTTTCCAACTTGTCATTTCTGAATCCATATACAGTACCATTAAGCTCTGGTCCACTACTAGAGGTTGAAAACTTGAGGGTTCTTAGTTTCTCTATATTCTTGAGCTTACAGAGAGCTTGAGAGCATTCTGATGACTTTCAAGGGATGTGTTGTTTTTTTAATTGAAACAAGACCCATCATCTCACATCAGACTTTGAGATGATGGGTCTTGGATCTCAAACCACACTTTGACAAAACCTTAAAGGGGGTTAAAAAAAAGAAAAAAAAAGATAAAAAAGTTTTTATTGCTCACAATTTGAGGAAAATGAAAAAGCAGGCAGTGGTTCTGGGCAGTCGGACATCCAAATCAACATGAAAGTCAGCAACCATCTGCACAGAATGAGTTTGACACCAATCCCTAAATACTGAACAGGATGATGGTGATAGAGTGCAGGTGTGCTGATATACCCATGATGGTGATCTGCTTCTACATGGTGGAAGGGAGGGAAAAAAAAACATTACTGCAGGAACCAACAAATCCATGTGCTAAAGACCTACAGAAACCACTCCAGTTCAGACACCATGACCCCGAGTGCTCAGATAATAACCGGCATCACACCTGCTTTCATCCCCCATAACTTTTCAGCTCCCTCATTCCTTGTTGTTCCCATAGCAGGAATATCATGGTATCCAAACATTAATATTATTTAATAACCTAAAAACCAGGACATGATGAAGACTTTTCTAAAATATGTCAATCAATGTTAAATAAATGTTAAAGATTGTAATTTAAAAAATCTTTATGATATTGTTCCATTATATTTCCATTTTGTGTAGAAGTGTGGGTTAACACTTACAAATAAAACATCTGTCCAATATATATTTTTCAGAAAAATAGCAATACAATTTACAAATAAAACCTCAAAGATGGAACAATCTAATTTCTCAAATCAAAATATTCCAATTTGAATGATTTGGTTGATCTAAAAAATACCCTAACTCATGCACAGAGCAAGGCACTAATCATTACACCAATAATATTTAGAATTTGTTTCAATTAAGGCCACAACTTCATGAGCTCAGAGGTGCTTGAAAATTTGACTAACTGTTTGAAGAAAAAATGCTTACAGTAAAAAGAGTTTGTAGAACAACTGTACAAGGGAAATTACCTTTTTTTAAAAAAAAAAACAAGTTTAAACATGTTTATAAAATAAAAAATGAAGACATTGTGTCACAGAATTAAATAAATTCTTATTACATGTCTTATTTAATTCAAATTTCTGCAGATTCAATGTCTTTATTTCTATTATTTACTGTGAAACTGTACAAAGTCACATGTATAGGCAAGTGTTTGTTTCTGTTTTATTTTTTATTTATTTTCTTTTTGGATTTTAATTATCTGACCATTTTTTATTTATTATATGTTGTATTTATTTTATCCATTTATTCATTTATTTGAAAAAAACAAACCCTCTTTCCCATTCCCATTGGGCATGAAATTACTCCACTCTGTTGTAAATGAAGCAATCACTACCACCATCACACCTGCTGACCCTTTATCATTTGCTTTAATGCAGTATTGTTCATCTGTCATGAGTTTGGAAAACACACAGTGGTGGAAACCCCTAGTGAAAAACTGACAGGTCACTCACACAGTACCTCAGAGAGTCATTTTAACATCCAAAGCTACAACAAAGAGGGCAATCACATGGCCTTGTTTTGGCAGTTCTAATGCAATCACTGTCTCGGAGGTGAAAAACAACCTCCATTGCAGTCGCAGCCCAAACTAATTACTGGACTGGCAGGTGGTGTATGCAATCCTCACTTGTGAAATGGCCATTACCACAAAGCTCTCAGAGTCAGGTGAAAGAGGAATGATGTAGTATGATGTTTCCGTCATTGTAGACACATGCCACAAATTTCTAGACTTGTTTAACATTGTGTATGTTTCTCCCCTCATACAGTTAGCAGCTGAGGAAGCATTTGATTTCATCGCACTATACCTGCCACCACGCATTATTGCTTCTTTTTGCACCACAAAAGTAACACAAGGTGAAAATCTTCAAAGGGAATGCCTGTCCCACCACTTAGGCAGATAATAGATTCCACAATAACAGTAATTTTCATTGACATTTAAATACCATCACATTCCCATCATTCAGCAGAAACAGAGGAAATCTGCTTCTTTAATACCATCTCTTCTTATGCCTTTAGCTTTCAGCAGTACCAAAATATTAGTATTAAAACCCATACTCATGGAGTATAACCACTCTTTCCCTACTTCCTCTTTCTTGTTGAGTCACAGTCCCCAGAAAGAAGTCACATTTAAGTTTATCTTCCATGGTCAATCCATTTAACACTGTAAGCATGTTGAAATGGTTGGACTGAAAGTGTCTGGGGAAATATCAGAGGCTCAGAAGATGTCCAATGATGCTGTGATTTATGGTGTCATTACTGCATCTGCTGGGAAGGATCCCTGTGTAAAACCCTGCCCTAAAAAAAAAACAAAAAAACACTGCTTATTATCATTGTGCACAATAAAAAACAAAAGAAAACACAAGAACATAAAAAAGACAGTACACCCCAACCACACTCTGCTTCATCTTCATGTTTGGCACAAATATTTAACCTCATAAAACCAAACATGTGTGATACATACATGTTCTAAGACATTTTGCATGACTTTATGATAGAAACTTTATTCAAAACCCTGTTGTACACCATAAGATGGCTGGTCTCCAGCCCCCTGGTGAATACTAGAAGGCAGAAGACTACAGTACGATAACTTTGACCTATCACAAATAAATAGTAAAAAAAAACCCAAATTAATATTTTTTTAAAGTTAAAGTGTCAAATAAAGACTTCATTTTCTGTGAATTTTTTTTTAGGTTGGGCTTTAAATGGTTTAAGTAAATCATTAAAATACATCACCAAATTAAAATAGCAAGAAATATCTACTGAGCCCTGCTTGTCGAGGTTACATTAATCATACAGCACTTCAAACTCAGGAAAATGAGAGAAATATACTAACGGCAATGAAAAAAAGCCATTGCAGATATAGTGCATTTTTTCATCCATAAAACATGGATACAATGAATCACTTAACATACTGAAATCAAAAGAGCCGGCTGAGTTCAAAGAATAGAATTCTATTTCATTTCTCGGAAAATACAATGTCATATAACTTACCCCTGCAAATGAAAAGAGTGAAGAATGCTTAATACCTCTGAAAGGTGTTGAATATGGGGCCACATATCGCTGGCATGCACAGGGCTGTTAAATTCTTATTGAACTGTATATCAAAGATCAGGAGATAGAGCCATCATTCTAATATAGGCCTATTGACCAATAATTTGGACAACTTTGTCCTCAAATATGGAACATGGAAGTTATGAAGAGTTTTGGCTGGTCAATTGAAAACCTTCATGTCATGTAACAACTAAAGATATTAGCTGTTCACAATAAAAACCATTGTGAAAATAGCCAGGATCTTTGTTTTTTCTAGATTTTCTGTCATCCAGTTGCTGGCCATCTTAAGTAATGGGAGAAAATGACAACTTGGATGGAAGAACCAACCATTTAAACCATAGAAAGCAAATCAACACTTGGACGTTCAGAGGAGAGTGGGTGGTTCAGTCATATGGGGTCACTGCCAGTTCTGAGTTATCTTAAACTATACTCAAGAAAAAATTATTAATATTTTACCCATGTTTGTTTTTTGAATAAAAGTTATTATTTATGACGATGCATTTAAAGACAATTTGGTGATTAAAAAAGCCTGATTTACCAAATTGGGTGTAAAGCATTAAACAAAGTACCAGTAAAGGTTTGTTATATCAATACTTTCTCTTGGTAAGTGAACTATACAAATGATCTATAAATAGCTAAACAAAAATAAACAGGAAGCAACTTCTCATTTCTGAGGTACAGAGAAAGCAGTATTCTTTGAAGTTGAGGAGATACAGAATGAAGGGGCAGGACGGGTTTATACAGTAATGCAGTAATGTAACTTCACCCTGTAAATCTAAATTGCCCTCTGACTGTCATGTTTTTCAGATCTAGTGGACCCATAGCAAAGTACAATAGTTGTGTTTATGGGTCGGTTGTGAGTTCAGAGACTTTAACTTATGCCCTCAGGCACAAAAAAAGTGTTAATAAGTTGTATGAGTGGTAAGAAAAGTCTTGTATATTGAGCAAGCTCTGCTGCATATGTATTTATGAGAGCTGGCTCATCATTGGTCAGATTATTATAGACTTCAGCAGGAGCACACTCCACACACACACACACACACACACACACTAAAGTCTTAATTTTTGTCTTTATGTGCAACAGTCTCTCTGATTTTTTAGTTTCTTTTTTAGCGAAATACTTCAATGGAGTCATATTGGATGGCTTGCAAACATGAACTACTCTGTTCCAAATGCAATATATGTAGTTCTGGTCTGAATTTTGATTAGCACATCCAATACTTAAGATAAATCTTTTCCCATAACTCATATCAACCTAAGTTTCATCTCCCAAACTAATGCCCTGACTGATGTTCTGCTATAGGATTTTTCTGTCAGTGGGCTGAATTCATATTTCCCCAACTTATAGCCGAGTGCCCTGGCCTTGAAGTAACAAATCTTCCCTCACAATGCACTGCTACAACCAAACCAGATGATAGGTAGAAAAGTGACACTGTAATGTTCTTTTGTGGAATTATGGCTCATGAAGCCTTTAGTTACAAACAGTTCAACTTGTTTCTCAGGTTGGTGTACTATCACAGGTCATCAGATATCTAATTTTCCACAGTTTACATTCTCTCATACATGTAAAAGAAGTTATAATCTGCACGATCAATCAAAACAAAAAACATGTTTTATCAGAATGTTAAAAAGCATGCATTTATAAAAGTAGCCTCTCAGAATACTATTTATGTATTTGTTTATCTGGTAATAAAGGCTTGAAAAGCATTGAAATCTCATAACACAGTTACATAGTAGTAACTCTCATGAAGTTGATTGATGTTTTGTGCCCAGCAACATGGCCCTCTTGTTTCATGTTTATAAAAATAAATCTAACTACATCTTATAATACAGTCTCATGGCATTTTGTGTATCCTATTTGATGTGATTTCCTAAAAAAAAAATAAAAAAAAGATAAGTGAATCATACACACCGTCACCTGCTTCATATTTACTGTGAGTTAAGTCAAAGACCAGAACTCAAAAAGGTTATTCTTTTAAAATATATAATGAAGATTTTTGTGTAGACAGATGAATTGACTAAATTGTATTGTTCTGTTCACTGCATTTGCGAGTTCTCCATCTGTGGTATTATCTAAAGCCCTAAACAGAAGAACATCAATTAATTCCAATCACCTAAGAGAATATGTGATTATAATACTGCACAATATTTAAAAACATGAATACAGTGGCTAGGGAAGAAAAGCTATATAGCATTTATTACTATAGCATATATTCCCGCAAATTAAATCTTTAACTACACAGGGACTGTTTTGTGTCCATAGTCTTCATCTGTCATTTAAGTCCATGTTCATAAACTCTGAAGCTCTCAGGTAAACTCCGATGTGGTATTAGGATCATTGTTACAACCCTTGTTGGCAAAAGGGGTTTTTGTCGTAACCACATAAGAGATGCGCAGTTGTAAAGGTAGTGAAAGTGAATTTATTAATATCAGAGAGGGTATCGATACACACACACACACACACGTGGTCCTCGACCAGAGTTGGGGTTCACAAAGCTGCCCAAAACAATAAAGTAATATAACAAAATCCTAAACAAACTGGGATAGCCAAATCCCCAAGGTATGAAAATACATTACCAAACGAAAACAAAACAGGCCTCCTAAAAAGGTTAACAAAAGGGAGAGCAGCTCCAAAAACTAAGGTTAACAAACATAAAATCACTAGTAATGCTAATTACAAAACAAAAGCACTCAAAACTCCTAAGTAAATGTACATACAAATATATTAAATATATTTACAGAACTATCAATTATCAAAATATGTACAATTACAAACAAACAACTTTAACTAGCCCAACTCATTCTACACACATTACCCAAATAATAAACAAACCAAAAAAATAAAAATATTTTTAACACTACTGGATCAAATTTATACAAAATCTAATATAAACAACAAAAGAAAAACCAATTAGTTTTAACACTACTGGAACAAGTATAAGTACAAACAACAAAAATATTAAATACTAAGTAAACTAAGTGTAACAATCAAAACAAGCTAAACACCACAAAGTTATCAAAATATACAAAAGTGCACCATAAATACCACAAGCTAAAGTCAAAGTTTGAATGTCCGCAGATCCACAAGCTTAGGAGAAAAGGTCTGTTACCAAACAGTTTCTCCTGGGGTGAAAGGTGATGTGGCCTTTTTTTATTTCCTGGTTGCTGTTGTGTGGGTTGGTGATTGGCTGAGGGTCTGACAAATCTGGAAGGTGCAGGTGAAGGTGTGGTTGATGATCCATTTCCTCTCCAGGTGAGGGTGCAGGCAGGGTGGGCAGGATGAAATGGACAGATGATTAATGAAATGACAGGCGTCCATAACAATCATACTATCATATCCTGTCAGTTTGCTACACAAGTTCATAACAATGTAAACCCTTTCATTTGAAACAAAATACATACTGTTAAATAAAAAAAAAAGAGAGGAACGCATGACATTATTGTAATAAAAAAAATGCAGTGCCTCAAGTTGTTGGTGTAAGACATACAATGTGAAATCCTATAGCTGCTTCTGCTATCTATTATTCATGTTTTGTACTTATTCCATTACAGATAAGCCTAAAAATGTCATACTGCAGTTACTCATTGGATAACAACCCAGGAGGCAAATGAGTCTCACACTGTGATCAACTTTTCTGACTTGGGTGGCCATTATTATACAGCCAACAGCCACAGAGATGTTCCATTGATAAGAAATGGCATTTGACTGGGGCTGTATGCATAAGTACTATTTGTCTGAAACTCCTGAAGGACACTGACTGTTTGCTGCAATAAGTCCTCATTCTTTCAACATGTGAAAACCCTTTGGTACAAAGATATGCTGGTTTTCCTTCCCCCTATTTAGCCCAGAGCAATGGATCCCACAGACGTTGAGGATATGTGTAGGCATGCTTCACTGTGACAGCTCCATCTGGACTCATACAGACCCTCTAATGATCACAGAGCAGGATTCCCTCTCAAGGACTCAGGGCTCCTTTACTGAACACTGACCAGTGTTTCTTTTGCAATGTCTTTAATCATGATTTTTCTTTTTTCTCATCCATTATAACTGTATAGTCTTCAGCCATGAGGTGGAGAGTGTTAAACCCAGACATCTGTGTTTGTCTAGCATTTGATCTTCATTTCCATCAAATGTACATGTCAGGGGATTTTCTCCCCTGTCTGTGCACATGTAGGCAGCGGTTTTGTGGTTTGATTGAGATATGTGACAGTAGCACTAGTAACGGTGAACCATTAGATGAGTGTCCTTGGGCTCTGTTGGCTTCTTTCATCACTCCTGGGTGGCTGGCTGTCCCAGGGTGGTGTGAATCTGCTTGGTTCCATTATTTATTACTCTGTCAATATGACATCAGGTCACTCTACCTGTGTTATTCAGTATACCACATTGAATGTTAGTAGAATGTGCATAGCAGGATAACAGTTGTTGACAGAAAAACACCAGGCTACCTCAATTTCTCAACTTCTATGAGCAGAGAGACCCCAGCATTGGTGAGTACTGACTGAACTTTTCACTAAAAAAGGTGAAAGTTTCTTTATACAATGGTGATCTAACAACATCCAGTACTTGGGGATGTTTTTTTTTCTTTTTTATAAAAACCAGAACCAACATTTTGTCAGCTTAACCCTATTGCTGCTTTCAGGTTTCTGCAGCTTTTGAAAGACATGGTCAGAAATGTCAAGAATAAAAGTATTTTTGATTCTAAATGTATCGTATTTCTTGCAGGTACTGACGCGAGTCCTTGTATTTCATCTTCAAGGAGAAGATCAGCCTTGTCATCAGAAAAGTATGTCTGACTTGCATCTATGTGGTGTTCAATCAAATACACATGACAAAATTGGCAATTGAAGTATTTTCATTGTCTGTATGATGGAAACTGCCAATAACTGTTACCAGAAAACAAAATCTCCTTTACTACTTCATTGTGCTTCTTATGCTCTAGGAGAATTTACATTAATAAATCAATTAAGCAAATAGGATTTATTTATGCCAATGAAGTCAACTTTAATATTACATGTGAACTTGATGATTGCCAGTCTATATTTACTAAATATGAATCATTTAGGTAACATGCTTACTTAAACCATAGAGAAAAAGTTAACGTGATCTCTGTTATGGAAATTAAACTAACATAGGAGCTTTCAATCACTAAGTAAGTTTCTTCTGCATGGAAGCTCACTTCCTTCCTTGGTCTCAGTCAAGTTCATATGAAACCTCATGGATGATTTTCAGCCACTTATTAAATTCACCCAACAGATTCTGTTCAGAAAACTACCAGCACTGTTCAAATTAATGTCTTGCTCAGAACTGTTACAATGTTCACAATGTACTAAATTTACAATGATTCACAAAGAAGATAAAAATCATTGACACCTACCTGGGAGAATCTGAACCAGTACATCTGCATGAAAAAAATCTTTTTCCATAACATCCATGAGTAAGTGGGTACATATTGTCACGTACGGGGTGGTGTAAGAGGCAGA
Source organism: Pseudomugil gertrudae (assembly GCA_037177535.1). NCBI lineage: Eukaryota > Metazoa > Chordata > Actinopteri > Atheriniformes > Pseudomugilidae > Pseudomugil > Pseudomugil gertrudae. The sequence continues at coordinate 18,479,591 of JBAMHV010000008.1, forward strand.
GGTGTGGACCCGAAGGCAGGCAGGAAGCTGAGGCAGAGGTAATGCAGGAACAAGGGGACTTATTGTCAGAAACTTGAACAGGAACTAACAGAGGGAAACCTAAGGATTAAAGACAACTGCAACAAGGACTGACAGGAACTAGTGATAACAAAGACTAAACAAAGACTAATGAACCACAAGGATGAACTGTAAACCAGGGGTATAAATACACAAACTGAAACAAGGCACAGGTGGGTGAATGAACTAAATTAAACCAGGTGAAACCACTAAACAGAACACAAGAAAGCTAAACGGAAACACATGAAATCAAAACACAGGAAATACCATAATAAAACCGGAAACCTAAACAAACCAAACTCAAAACACGACACATATCAATAGGAACCAACTGGGTGTTTTATAAAGCTTCTTAACTTATTTTTTGTCATTTTCTATTTGTTTCTTCTATTAAATGATTTTTAATGGTGGATGTGTGTGTCAAGATAATATATTATTAATAATAGTGATAATAAGTTAAGATTAGTATACCGTTTCCTGTAATAATCAATTTTGTAGCCTTAAGTAGACTTTTTTACTATTAAGTTTGGATGCAAGCTAGCCACCAGAGGTAAAATACTGGTCTTAATACGATACAAACTCCACCCACTGTTAGGGTAAACCCCTACCACACTTAAGGGGAAAAGCTATGGTACCCCAAATGGTACTTTTTTTTTCCACGCTTGTACCAAACCTCAGAATGTCTTGCATTAACTGAAAGACAAACAGAAGCAGGCTAAGGTCAAAACAATTATGTGACTAATGGATAACAATCTATTGGGTCTGAAGTCTTTGCTGGTTGTGTGACTCAGTCTGAGTGATGGTTTTGAACTGCCCATATGTCCGGAGCACTTTCAACACAGACACAACTGTGAACTTCAAAAGATGGGCTTAGTGTGTGACCTCCCCTACGACATTAACAATATTCCAATCTGGTTTCTCCTCAATTCAACACATAGCTATAGTATGTTCTAACTGTCTCATAATGCTGAGTGCTCGAGAGTAGATGACATCATTACCAGGCAAACGTTTTTCCATACCTGATGCAATTCTGACAAAATAGATGCCTTCTAGAAAGTAGATTTGTGAGTATCTATTATTATGACACATCCATCCATCTATTTTCCTAACCACTTTAGCGAAGTCAGTCATGGGTAGCTGGGGCCTATCCCAGCAATCATTGGGTGAAAGGCGGGATACACCCTGGACAGATCGCCAGTCCATCACAGATTATGATACATAAAACTAGAAAATAAAACTATTTTATTTAGACATGCACCATGAACACAGCAGCAGAAATTATGGCGGTAACTGTTGAATATCACACATTTGACACACTAAGTCATTAACAGCCCAGCTGTAACAAGCAATTATAGATAACAACAATTTTAACATAAGAAAATTGAATAGACACAAAACATATTAGAAATACATTAATTAAAAACAACAATTGTGGTACTAGGTGTACTCATCTTGAAATCTGGAAACTCAAAGTTCTCATCAGTAAAGTGTCATCATTTCTAGAAGACAACGGGAAGATGCTGTAAAAACCATGCGGAGCAACTTAATATTTTTATTGCCTCATCGCACCCTGGGTCCTCAAGGATTGTAGTTCTACAGGTTTGAAATATTTCCCTTTTTATCACACCTGATTCTAATTGAATGGCTCTCCTCAGTTGTTTGCTGTCAAGTTCTGCCCAAGAATGTTGACCCATTAATCAAAATCAGGTGTGCTGCAACAAGACACATCAAAAACCTGACAAAAACATCCTTTGAGGACCAACTTTGCCCATGTCTTCTTTCGCCTCATGTGTTCATGCATAATGAAGGATGTTAGTAGGGCAAGTTAAACAGAGAATTAGTAATCTACCCTTTACCCTTATCTTTTGCAAGCATCTTCCATGATCAGTGTGAGATGCTGATAAATCAGTGCTTCAAAATGAAGAAATTACATTTCTTTGTCCCTGTTTATCCTGCGAGTCTTTAATCACTGTAGAATGATAACCCGCAATATCCAGTTGTAGAGGAACTTGTACACCAGTATATAAGGGTTAAGAAGTATTCTGAGTTGAAAAAAATGGGATGAGTCAGGAATGAGAATGTGTTGAGCATTCTTACCTACACCCAAAAGAAAAGAAGACTACCCTGTTCACATGGCTGAATAGTTGTCTGAACTGGATATGTGAAAATTTCAGGGAGTTGTGGATAAAAATGTCCTTATAACTAAGAGCATAATTTGTGTAAAAGAGGCTGTGGAAAACTAATTTGATAAACAAAAGTGGCATTGTGAGTTCACTTAATATATTCATGTTCTAAATGTTTTCCATGAAACCACTTTGTAATGTCGATGCATTCATTTCCATGATGAATTGTGGCACCATCAGCTCAAAGGATACAGTTAAATTTCATCTGCACAAGTCTACACACAGTAGGTTGCATGCAAATGAAACAAGGAATATTAATCAATACCCCCCCCCCTCACCACCACCACTGACTAAGTGAAGCGTTAACTGTTGCACTATTTGAAGAACATGGCATTTGAATAAATATTTGATTAATCTGAAACAGAATACATGCATGTTTGACAAGAAAAATCCATCACAATTTTTGCTAATGCAGATGGCATTTACTGTGCTATTAATAAGGGAAGCATTGCTGTGCATGGTGCCCACAGAGCGACCTTATGTCTGTGTGTGGAAAACTCACACAGGGTCAGCAATAAAAGCCAAAAAAAAATTCAGAGCAAAAATCATTTTCAATCTTTTTTGGTGTTGTTCTTTTTGTTTTTGTTGCTATGGTGAACGCAACACTTTGAGCTGCTCTTTTGTCAATACACATTGTCTGAATTAATAATTTGGTAGTTGTTTGTAATGAGCATTTGAGGGAGGATGGCTAAATGTTAAATAAATCAAGTCTAGTTGGCTAATTACCCAGATGGCTTGTGTATACTCAGTGATATTAGATAAACAAAATCTGTCAAATGTACTATTTTTTAAATTGTGAAAATGACTTTGTTGAGATTTTATGCATACCGAAAATATTTCCGCTTTCATGTTCACTTTTTAAATTTTACATGTGAAGTCAGTGCAAATACAACAATTATATA
>JBAMHV010000008.1:18487874-18499932 GCA_037177535.1 Pseudomugil gertrudae
TGTCACAGTATATATTTTTAACCCGGATTGTTTTTTGTTTATTCACTTTGTAAATAAATCACTGTTGAATTTTACTCGTCATCTTTGTTTGTGTTAGGACCCCTTTTTTTTCCCCTAGACAACATGGGGGTCGTAACAGACATCATTCAGAATTACCCTCTTATAGACACGTGGAATTTAAGTTATTCACACATAGTGACACCTCTCATTCACTATGCTAAAACATTTACACTGTATAGTGAACCCTCTCATAGAATATACTGAAAATGTCTCTCATATACTATACTGAAAAACTCTCATACAACATACTAAAATCCTCCCACATTATATACTTAAATATCCTCTTACATTATGCCAAAAATATTTACACACTATAGTAAAATTTCATAATTCAAATTCTAGTGTGTGTGAGAGGTTTTTTACTAGTGTGTGAAAGGCAATTTTCAATTAAAAAAGGATGTAATTCTGTTGAAATTGAAGTCACACAGTAGAAAAAAATGCAATTCAGAACAAACTGCAGAAGAAGTGAGTGTTTTCAAAAACTAGCAAGCTCAAGTTATTGCATTTCTGGCAACTGCTATAGGCTGCTAGAGCTACCAGGGCACCTGCCAAGGACTGCCACAAGTTACCAGTGACTGTTATACCAAAAACCCCACTACTGCCATGAAAAGCACTCATCTCACACAGAATAGGGTGACTGAAGTTAGAAATAACTGGGGTTGTGATGTCTGAGAGAAGAGTTTTCTAAAGATTTGCTAATTTTTTTCATTGTATTATCAACAAACTGTAACAAGCTATCGGTAAGGGTAGAGAAAATGAGTAGTACACGGGATATAAGATAAGTAAAAGTGCTATTTTAAGACATCTAATTGTTTTTACAGGAGAAAACGCTGGACAGTTTTGTTCTGGTTAACACAGTGATGAAGTTTTCTCCTCATTGAGGTCCACCACATGTCTTTTAGACCAGATTCCAACACAGTTTAAGTCATTTTATGAATCTTTTAGACATGATGAATTGCTCTCCTCAAACGGGGCTCTTCCCCACTGCTTCAGTTTAATTATTTCTTAAACACACAACATTCTTGAAGAATGTCAGTTTGGTTTTAGGGTAAACCACAGTACAGAGACTTAACAGAGATTTAAAATTATTTTAGATTCAATTATGCTTCTAAACAGGTGGCAGTGTTGGTTTTACTGGATCAAAGTGCGGCCTTTGATACAGTAGACCACACTATACTTTTAAACAGACTCAAACACCTAGTTGACCTCTGGTACTGTGCACAAATGGTTTGCATCCTTCCTCTCAAATAGAACAATTAGGTAAATTTGGATACCTGCTCTTCTCGGGTTCATGAAATCACATGTGGGGTACCCCAGGGTTCCATTTTCGGTCCCGTGCTTTTTAATATGTACTGTACATGCTCCCTCATGGTGGTGTCATCAGGAGACATGGAATTAGCTTCCACAGTTATGCAGTTGATACACAGCATTACATCTCCATGTCTCCTGATGACACCAGGCCAATAGATGCTCTTTTTAACTGCAATTTAGACATCAAATCCTGGATGGCAGAAAACTTTCTACAACTTAACAAGGACAATATTGAGGTTTTAGTCATTGTTCCTGATGCCCTGAGAAACTTTTACCTAAATTACAAGCACATCCATCATCACAAGTAAGAAACCTGGATGCTATTTTTGACTCTGAGCTGACCTTTATCCCACATATAAAAACATCACACAACTAGGTTTTTACCATCTTAAAAGCATCGCCAGAGTTCATCCCATTTTCTCTCAGTAATGCATGCTTTTATCAATAGCCGTATAGACTATTGTAATGCCCTGCTCGCTGGTCCTCCCAAAAAGAGGATTTCAGGCTTACAATTATTACAAAATTCAGCAGCACATGTCCTGACTAAGACCAAGGGATGGGAGCAAAACACACCAGTTTTTAAGTCACTGCATCGGCTCCCTGTGTGTCTTAGGATTTATTTTAAAGTTGTTTTGACTGGTTTTTAAGTGTCTTGATGGTCTTGGGCCTGATTTTCTGCTTTTCTATGAACCCCCCCACAGACCCTGCACTCCTCTGGCAGTAGGCTCCTAGGTATTCCCAAAGTCAGGACCCACACTCACAGCAAAGTGCCGTTCCAGTATCACGACGCTTGTCTTACAGACAGTCTGCCGGAGAACCTCAGGGCTGCAGAGACCATTCAGGTTTTTTTTAGACCAGGCTCAAGACGCATTTTTATAGCTTAGCTTTTGATTAATATTGACTGTTTCAGGTTTACTCAGTTATTTATTATTCATCTCTCTATTTTCATCTCTTAAGTATTTTCTGTTGTTATCCCAGTGTGGTTCTTTTACTTTTATGTTTACCTTTTTGTAGATCTCATGTGGTTCCTTTGGGGAGTCTCTGCACCAGGATCTGTGGTTGGCTGTAGCTGCAGGCTCTGGCTTGTGGGCCCTGGGGTTTGGTCTTGACCACATCTCTTCTCTGGGCTTCGGGCTGGTGTCCTGTGGTTGTGGGTTACTTTCTGCTCCTGGAGTGGATGACTCCTCTGAGTCTTTCTCTGCTGGTCCATCTGTATCTACCCCAATACACTACTAAGTGTGTCTGTAATATATATGTGTGTGCATGTGTGTGTGCGTGGAAGCCATGGGCAATGGGGGGTGGGCACGCAAGACTGTTTTTAATATTTTTATTGCTTTAATACACTGAAAAGAACTTTGAATTAAATTTTATGTATGGAAAGCGCTTTATAAATAAAGTTTGATTAATTGACAGATATACCCTGCAGGTAGCTTTCACAGCGCTATTTGAGAGGGCCGCTTTTGATGGCAGTCATTTTTCGGGACACCTGTCAGAGCGTTTGCCACAGTGTCTGGTCACAAACCAAGTCAATTTTATAATAAAAGCTTTTATACATGGATGTAATTTGAGTTTATGGTGAAGGCCTACTGTTGTTCACTGTGCAGTAAAACTCCCTGCTTTGCTACTTACTGCTCATGCTAGTTGGTCCTTTAAAAGTCTAAATAAAAAATGATGTTGTTTTTCTCTAGAGATTAAATTCACAATGTTAAATATAATTTATTCCCTGGTTAGAATCAGAAGCAGAGTGTATTTGTTTTTTAAGCTATTAAAGCCAGATATAGTGTATGTCGAGACCCCAAAAAGTTCTGAGTTATAGTCACTGTTTTCTTTTACTACAAAAAACAAGTATCTTTAACAATTTAAGCCTGACACATTTAAAAAAATAACTTTATTTCTTATAAATCTGCAATGTGCAGAAATGAAGAAGAAGTAAAGAAGAAATAAAGAAATTTTAGCATTTGAAAATCTCCAGATTCACAAGCTAAAAATAAAAGATTGTATTACGAGGTCCAAGTTTCTCTAAATGGCTAAATATTTTCTAATATTTTGATCCTTATCATTTAGGTGGTGGTGTTTACTGGTTCCCATCAAGGTTTGCTGGTAAGCCTTGTCCATACTGCTCTGCTACCCTGTATCTTGGTGCTAACGCTGAGTCATCTCACCCCTGAGGGCTCCTGTGAGTAAGGGCCTGTGCCAACTTGCTCTCTGCCAACTACTAGTATCCTCCTTGCCTATTAGATATAATCCTAAAAATGGCACTTTTAGCCCTGTACTAGCCTGCTTTCTTCTTTGACCAGCACTTTGAGCTGTCCTGAACATGAAAGGTTCTATATAAATAAACTTGCCTTGCCTTGCCTTCTCTATTCCCAGGTGCTATAATAATGACTCCACCTGCCTCTCCACCTGGCTGTGTCGTTCCTTGCTAAGAAATATTCTGAGCTGAAACAGTGTATCTTCACACTCCATTTGCTACATGGAGTTGAATTTCAAATGGACAACATTGGCTTTTGTTGCACATTGCTGGTCTCCGATACATCCAATCTGGTCCAGTCATTCTCAACTTGCCGCTACCTTGTACACCAGACTCTGTCTGCATGTCAACTTTCTGACCCAGTCCCATGGCCACACTCAGGAACTATTCTGATCCATTGGTCTTACCATCCTGCAACTCTTCAGTCTCAACCTTCGTATCTCAGACCACATGGTCATACTTTTTGTTACCTAGCTTCCCATCCCCACTTTTAAAGAAAGTGCACAATAATCTTTAGAAACATCAAATGCATCTTCCCTCAAGATTACTCTGCTTTACTCAGTTCTACTATTGCTTCATCCCTCCTCACTTCAGCAGATGAACCTGACAACCTTATCAACCAATATAACTCTTATATAGCCTACTTGATAAGCTAGCCCTAAAAACAAAAACAACTCTTTCTTTTTCACACACTCAGCCCTTGGTTTACCCCTGACCTCCACCAACTGAAATCACAAAAACCTTCAGGTTGAAAGACTTTTTTTAAAAGAAAAAAAAGCAGATTCACAGTTCACCTGTCAGCATATGGACTACACAAAACTGCCCTCATCCACTGCCTCATTCTCTCAAACTGGCTGTCATCACCATCCTCAAGAAACCTGGACTCAAAACTGTCAATATCTATAACTTTCTGGTACTTTCCAACCTCTTCCTCCATTCCAACATCTTAGAAGAAGTTGTTGGCTCCCAGCCTGTCTCACAGACAATGATCTCTATGAACAATCCCATTCTGGATTCCATTCTTACCAGCACTGAAACTGCCCTCCAAAGTCACCAATGACCGCCTCCTCTGCCCTGTTCTTAACATTCTGGAAATCTCCACTGCCTTTGATTTTTTTCATATCATATCTTCCAAAACAATCCCTTCTCCCCATCTATGACAATACCCTCACTAATTTCTAGCGGACCAAAAACAATTTATTTCCATTAACAACTGCTCTGTCTCAAATGCCCATGCACCTGTCCCAAGGTATCCCTCAGGGTTGGGCCTCTCCTTATATGTTTATGTGTTCTTTACCTTTGTCACAAAATCTGTTTTCACTGTGATGCTAATGACAATCAATTCTACATATCCACTAATTCTGTCAACTCCCAGACCCATACCACTCTCTGATTGTCTCTCTGATAAAATAATTTTCTCAAACTAAAATCGAGACTTCTAACATTGGCCCTGTTTCCCTCCTTCCCTGCAGCTGAAGCTTTCCTTCATGCTTTTATAATATCCCACTTAGATTGCAAACTCCTTCCTTCCTTAACTGACTTCCATATATTCAAAACTCTGCTGCTCACCTCCTCACTCACACCAGTTCCTGAGACCACTTCACTCCTGTCCTCCTAATCTCCAATTACTTCCTGTCCCATACCACATGAAATACAAAATTCTCACCTCACAACCAGGCTCCCACCTACCAAAAGACATGCTCCACTCCGATATTCCTTCATACACCCTCCACTCCACAAATGCCAACCTATCTTATTATTCCCAGGACCAATCATTAAACCAAACATAAGGTCTTTTCTGTTGCTGCCCCTGCCCTGCCCTCTGAAACTTCTGCACAAAATGCATTCAAAATACTACAGATCCTACTACCTTCAAATCTGAGCTAAAAACTTTCCCCTTTCAATATGCTTTTAACACTTAGCTTTTTAATTGTTATCTTTATAACATTTTTCTTCTTTCTTTTCAATGCTTTACTGCTCCATGTTTTCTAATTTGCTTACTGTATTCTTGCACTAATTTAACTTGTCCTTTATCACATAAACCATTTTGGAGTTTCAGAAAAGCACTACATAAATAAAATAACATAAATTATTGATAAGGTGCAATTTACTATACCTAGTTTTTAAAACCTAAGAAGGACCAGAAGACTTTTTCTTTTCAACTTCTGCCCTGATTCAAAATACCTTTAAAACTAAAAGTGCACCTAATTTTTTTAAGCATAATTTTTGTTTTGTAAAACAGGAAATCTACTTTTAAATAATGAATGTAAATAAATCCATCTTTGTTTACAATGAGAAATCTGCAGGTGCCCTTAAAGAATAAACCACCACATTCTATTGAAAAATGTGACACAATAAAACACGTCTTGGGTTTTAAAGCATATAATACAACAATTATTTAATTATTTAATTGTGCAAAAATGTCACACATTTTATATTTTATAGATAGATAGATAGATAGATAGATAGATAGATAGATAGATAGATAGATCTGTTATCAAATTATATTTTTCAACCAATTAGGCTCACATACTACTCATGAATTCAAATTAAGAGAACTTCTAATTAACTAGTATAATGATAATTTCCCAAAGGTCATAGGGCCAAAACTCTTGCTCTCACTCTGAATTTAAATACCAGCCAAGGGGCTAATCAATAAGAAATTGATGCAACGACTTTATTGCTCATTTCTAACATGGGAGCTATAGTTCAGAATGGATTACTGCTATGTCTTTGCCTATACTTGTTTCATACAAAAGTAAAAAAAAAAAACAGTTCACTTTTTGCACTCCCCTGCTGCTATATTAAGTGGTGTTTCTCTACTGATACACAAATGGCGACATTCTATTGTATGATGCATCCCAGAGGCTGCTAGTCAAGGTTATTGATCAACACTCACCTCCATAATTGCATTTCAGTCTCTTTAATTTGCTTCTAAGCTCATCGTTAATTACCCTATTTTCCATCTGGGCATAGTTATTAATCTCTTAGGCTTTGATCAGTTTAATATGCCTTGTGGACATGTGTTGATATCTTCTGCAGTTGTCTGAACACATTCGGAAGTCCGTTTACTTGTTGGTTAATAGTGATGGACTGGAGGATTGAAATTTAGCAGAATCCCAGAGGAAAACATTTCAGTTTATTCATATTAAAGGAAAAACTTGTGATTAAGAGGAAAGGCCTTACACTTTTTCTGGAAGCTGACATTTACAAAACAAAACCCAAGACTGCAACATTTGTCTGAAATTAAACCTTTTTGTAGAAGTTTGACACTTAAGGGAGTAAGAAAAGTACAAAAATGAGTGTGGTCTCTGTCCAACCTTCCTCTCGCCAAATCTGAGCGCATCTACACATCATTTTGAAAACTAATCTTGAGTGCCTTATCCAATGGGAAAACTGACTTTCAGACTTGATCTCCTCAGCAATCAATCTTCGCCTGGCAGGGTAAATCTGTCGAAACTAGGAGCCGTGGCTATGAAGAAAGTAAGGCTTCAATTTTTCTCCTCAACTCTTCGTGGCAGCTGGCATATGTTAGCCTTGGCACTGAATGAAACCATCATGAATGGGTGACAGGGGTGCGCCTGGAGATGGAAATGAAAGAATGAAAGGATTCATCTGAGTTCCCTTAAACAGGTAGATGGAAGAAGAGGTTTGGGAGAGTTACAGTAGTCATGGCACAAAAGATTTGTGATTCAAGTGGATTTTCTGAGTTACTTGAAATCACTAAGGCTTAAGTGTCACTTGTTTTAATGAATGACTTCATTTATTATGAATACGGATCTTATGGCCTTTTTATTTGATCTCTTTATTGATCATATCCCAAGTACTGTTTGTAATAATACAGACTGCAGAGAAGATAAGAATATTGACAAAGTTGATGAAAATGTCATGCTAACCTCAAACCTGTCCGCTTTTGTGACTAGATACAGACATGTCTTATTAGATCTGGGACAAGAAAGAAAGATGTTCCATAAAGGCAGTGCTGGTTGAACTTTTTTTTAGGCGTTTTTATGTTATTTTCCAGTGAATTTAGTAAATTAAATAAATATGTCCTGAACAGGGAGTTTACAAAAAAGATATGAGGTATTGGACAAAGATAAATAATTGTAAAATAAGAATATTTCTTTCAGACTTTCCATGCTGATGGATGAGAAAAAAGTCAACTCTTGTCATTTTTGCTTTACTGTGTCAATTTTGTGTTTTAAATCACTATAAATCAAATCAATATTTTTATTTTGGATTGTTAACCTCTCAGCATTGAATACAATACCACAATATATTCATAACATAAAGTCACATCTATTGTTTAATCAGGAGTTACATGTCAGTGAGAACACTAGTAAATTAAATCTCAGATTTTGTTTATAAGACTATTGACAATAGTTTGGTTTGAAAATGTGCAAATAGTTTAAATCTTGACTGACAATATAGGCCTTGCCCTTTGTGATTTACTGTTTATCCTGAAATGTCAAGTCACACTGGCTCCCAATGGTAATTGGACAACTGTCAAGAAAAAGAGCTGAAGAAAACCCTATCTAGTATATCCATCTCAAAGGAGTGACAAAAATCAATGGGTGAGATGCTTATTAGCAGCATGTTAATAATTCATTCCAGGCCTATGGCAGGTGTATAATTGATCAAAGGGTGATAAGTTGTAGTGATAAATATTTCAGGGATGGCAAAAAGAGAGACTTGTCAACGGACTTGCAGCCAAGCATTCTCGATGGGAGACTAGTTTTATTGAGTCTACCCAGTCGTGCAGTCATTTTCTCTGAATGCCAGTGAGATGTGGTGACAGCTTTCCCAGACATGATGGACAAGACTCCTGCAGTGAAGACCAAAGTGCTGAGACATGTACAGGCTAGCTAAAGGTGCAGGGTTCAACTCTATGGATCAACTCTGACATCCCCAAAGTCAAACCGTTAGAATTGATTGGACTGTAGGACAGGGTTTACTTCTAGAATCCCTAGTAAGGAATCCAATACAGCGCTTACTTGTAAAGGATTGTTTTGAGTACCTAGCACTCACTAAATGCATTTTATATTCTGTGTAGGGAATTGACAATAGGTAACAGATGGGAATGCAGCAAAATCAAAGAATAGTAGGGAGAAATCAGGATCTGGTCTGTATTGCTGAATGGGGAAAAAAAAACACTCTCATCATTTGGTCTAGCTGAAAAGTTTTATTTTAAAATATTATTATTATTGCTAGTATTAGTATTATTACTATTAATATTATACATCTTAAATTGTGTGAGGAACACACATGATCTGATGCACAAAATTAACAGAAAGTCTCTGTTATCACTTTCCTTAATTGTTGCCAACAAGAAACATGACACATCTCATATTATATGATTAATTAATGTTAGGCACTGCATGTTGGTGTGAAAATGACTGAACATGACATAATATGAGATAATAATTTTTTCTAGCACTAGGGAGAACTTTTTTATGTGGAAGTGTGCAAACATGCGTACTTATTTCATTAAATTAAATGGAAATCCTCTGTTCTTTGCCAGTTGTCTATAACCGGGAAAAATCCATGAATATTCATCATCATGCTTTGTGAGTGAACAGAATTTTGTTGCTGAAATTTCCATCTTGATTAGTTTAACACTGAACTAAAGAGGAAAACAGATGTAAATTAACATTGTAAACATGGATATGAGATTAAATGCACATTATATCCAGGCATTATAAGTAATTGATAGTGCAGTGTGACAAATGGTCTAAGTCTACAAAGAAGTGGAAAATGCTTTGAAGATGTTTAAAAAATACATAAGCTGCAACTACACCATTTGTTTACATATAACAGATGATTTAATAATATTTTTTGACATATGTCGAGCTCTAAGAAATGGTTCAAATAACACAATGCTAACCACCAATGTAATAAAGTATTCATTTATATTTCATATAAGTCACGACGCTCTCCTTTAAGTATTACCTTCACTGAGTGAATCATCCCTCATAAATTAAACAGTTCTAAAGCAAACACTTAATTAGATGCCTGAATAACCATAGATTGAACCTCAATGCCTACGTCTGTTTGTTTTTTAATTAGGATACATTAACGTGAGACATTTTTATTTTTTACCACAAATTCTCTGTGGAGGGATAAGAACACAAAACTAAATGTCAAGGGTATTCTTTTGCACAGGGGACATAATTGAAAAAAAACTTAAAAGCTTACACAAGCTGGAGTCTTTTGGGGTAAATTTCATACATGATGAGTTAGGGCTGTGCTTATAGACTGAATATAGCTGTATCATCCACACACTTCCTTAAAGAGATACAGTGATTCTATATAGGGTTACTATAGGACCCCTAGACCTACAAATATTAACACAATATAGCTGAATTGAGAGAGGAGCATCTCACTTGCTGCACGTCTTGTCACTTCCAACCAGCTAACATGAGGATCAACTAGTCTAGAGGTTTTCTGAATAGTCAATACAAATTGAATTGATAGTATAGAATCAGGTATGTTGCTTTCCAGTCCCTGAAAGCCACAATACTTTTTTTTTTCTCGAGGGTGGGTTTTTGTTTATACACAACTGATTCAAATGAATGAATCACAAAGCAGAATTTGCTCTTAGATTAATTTCAACTTCACCGGGTATTGTTAGAATGGAAAGACATCTGAACATGCGGGAGGCTCTCTCCAGGCCCATACGTAGCTGGATCTGAAAAAAAAAATCTTATGCTTGTTGCCTTAAACTATAATATATAAAAGGGTGTGGAGGTGCTAGTCCTAGAAAGTCCACTGTACACTGTGTGTGTCTGTGTGCGTGTGTCTGTGTGTGCATGTGCTCTCAGATAGCAAAGGATTAATTCCATATCTGAACAATTAGGCATCAAGGCTAAGAATCTCTAGATGTCCCAAGCTCCCTGACCACAACTGAATGACCTCCCATTGTGTGAAAGAGGATTAAACTGTAATATGAATCTTTTATTCTTCTTTCAGTCAATTCAAGTAAATTATGCACCTGGCCAGGACAATTTTTTTTATGTCATAATATAATTGAGGGATCATAACTCAGCTGGAGACGCAGATGGAGCTTGTGATGTACCTGACCTTACCTGATATGTATTGACAGAGCACCCTTTTAAAGAATAAATTATGGTATTGCCATTTGTGTCCTAGGTCCCATTTTCCAGAGCCACAAGCCATATTTTAATAGATGATTTTAATTAGAAATGTCCCAGTTTAAACTTGAATTAGACTTTGAATGACTTGGGCTGTGCAGATATATAATGCAGTAATATTTTACATTCCTTTTGGCGGGATAACTGAAGCACTCGCATCTTAGCCAGGAAAATGCATATCTATCAATATGATGATACTGGTCCATTATCAGTGCAAGGGTATGATTAGCATTGTCATTGTTAACCTTTCAGCTTTCAGCTAGAATAAATAAATACATAATAATCTGCCATCACATTTAATATTTTAATAGTGTATCGCTGAAATGCAAAGAGGAAAAACTCATTTGACTTGTCACAAAAGAGCCATATCTTTCGTTCACTTCCTTTGACACCAGGTTCAATGTCGTAATTAAAATTTGAGAGCACATTACGCACTTCAAACTTTACAATGGAGCACCTGAATACTCCTGTACCCAAGCTCATAATGTTCAAATCAACATTAGCTTTGCATTGTGGGGGAGATAAAGATCTGGATATTTAGCATTCATATAAATAAAAATCTGGTAATGATATGCAATTGGTAATGGCGACTACTTACTAATTAGCATACATTTTTAAAATACATTTTAACTATGCTTGTTGTATACATGTTGCATTTAATTCTCTCTTTATGCTGATTTTCAACATTTATTTAAATAATATGTTATTTATCTATTGATCTTTTAAATCTCATTGTACTATTAACAATGCTAATAAAGATCCATCCATTATTTTACTCTATTCTATCCTTTTTTAACCCATTGTGTCCATTATCATGACAGCAGATCTGGCTGCCATGTTGTGCTCAACACATTTACTCTGCCAAGAGGAGCCTTTTGGATTTGAGACCTCCCTTGGTTCTTAAGCTTTATTTATTATTTTGTTCATTTTCTATATTGTTTCTCATCATAGATGTGTTTTTGTCTTTACTGCTAGTAGTGTAAATGTGTATCTGCATCTGTGTAAGTGTGTGTACTTAACATTAGCAGTGAGTTTTGTTGAGTGATCATTGTGTCGGCTCCAAGGACCAGGGGCAGATCCACAGAACTCCAAGACCCAGACAGCTTGCAGTCAACAGAGAGAGCCAAGACCACCTAGTGTGTTCTATTCTTTGTCAGCAATACATTTCACTGCATTAAATAATATAGATTACCTTTGTTTCATGTAACCACTAATATATCTCATATTCAATAAGTATCTAAGCAAAGAAAAAAGTTTAAGTCGCAGCACATCTTATCAAATAATT
>JBAMHV010000008.1:18516765-18530818 GCA_037177535.1 Pseudomugil gertrudae
AAAACCTGGTCTAACGATGCTGAGGATGCTCTGAGATGGTGCTTCCAGACAGCAGACTGGAGTGTCCTCTGTGGTCCACATGGAGAGGACATCAACAGCTTGACTGAGTGGTATGATGGATTATATGGACTCCTGTGTGGACGGCACCATCCCAACAAGAACAGTGAAGACCCTTCATTAACAATTTTTTGTATTTAAAAAACTACTACAATCTATAAAGTATTTTTCATTTCATTCATTTTATTTCATATACCTCTGGAGACACATGTCCTTTGGTCCTTAGACATGCGGGAACATGCATGTGCTAATGAACACCATTGTGAAGAAAACTTCTCAGTTTATGTCATTTAAACTTTACAATGCATAAAAAATAACAATCCAGAGCTCAATTACAGAATGGTTGACTGAGACAAAGTGGGAAATGGTCTTGTGAAACAATTTATTGAAACATGAAAAAGGTTTTGCCACAGACTCAGACTCTGGACAGGGAGAGTTAAGTTGCAACAAATCCTGCCCTGTGGGCATCCAAGCCTGCTCCAGAAAGGAGCAAATGGAATCAGGGTGGTGGTTGGTGTCTGGGAAATAAGCTAAACATTTTTAAAACAAATACAAGTGGCAGAAGACGCATGATGATGGCATGGACAGAGGAGTGGAAGCAGCAGGACAGCAAAGCTGGACTCGATGTTGAGAGCATGACAGGACAAGGCTCAGTGTCATTGTCCAAATGCAGTCGGCTTTCCTTTGTGTGAGCCGAGGTATCAAAACGTATGTTTTGGAAACTATGTTTTCAGCTCACAGGTCAAAAACAACATCAAAGATGAGGCCACATTAATGTTTGTGGGATTAATAACATTGTCCTAATGAACATTTTACAGAAACACACACACACAACAAAAAACATGTTTTTTTTCTATTCATGTGGATCTGATCATACACAGTTAAAAAAAATACTAGTGGCATAAACCAGTCAGTTAAACAATAAAATACAGTGTCAATCATCAGGCTTTTAGTTGGGCTTTTTAAGCAACATTATACTAAAATGGAATAAAGTAAAATAATTGTAATATTTAATGAGAAATCTAAGACAAAGCTTCCATTGTACCCTGTCAGAAAGTTAACTTTTGTTTACATTTGTGGGTGCGCTTACACCACACAATCCTTTCAGTCTAAATATCCATTATATTCCCTCCTG
Organism: Pseudomugil gertrudae; assembly: GCA_037177535.1. Lineage (NCBI taxonomy): Eukaryota > Metazoa > Chordata > Actinopteri > Atheriniformes > Pseudomugilidae > Pseudomugil > Pseudomugil gertrudae. The sequence goes on from JBAMHV010000008.1 coordinate 18,517,958, forward strand.
CTTGTCATATATTTTAACTTTATTCACACACAATGGCCACTTCAGTGAATGTCCACACTGGCAACAGCTGCTACAGGAGGATTAACTTCAAAGCTTCTGTACAGCTTCAAGGATCCATTTTATTTGTGGAGAGAAAAAAACAGAAAACAAGCCGCTTATACCACTCTGCTACCAGCAAGCGTCCAGCCACAGCATGTAGACCATAGGATGAGAACTTATTGGTAAATGTGCAGTCTGTTCGCCACGCAGCTCCAACTCCGTGTCTAGATGAAAGATGTGTTTTGATGAGAGCTGTATGAGAATTTAATGAGGCAAGATGGGAGTGAGCCTGGAGCTACAGCTGCCTTTTGTTGTGAGATGTTTTAAGGGGTTTCCTCCTCCGCTTTTAAGCTTGTTACGTTTATATGAGATTCTCCAACTAAGCAGACATAATACAGATTTTACTCAATGATTTGTTTTCAAAATAACCACATTCACACGGAGTCCCCCGTACCCCGGGCTTGAACCACATTAAAGCCATCATTTGACCCAAAAGTCCTCTGAACAGGTAACAACAACCCCAAATATCTTGGTCAGATAACACTGTTGCATCATCACAAAATCCCCAGATTAAACTTGAGTTGAAAGGCGAGCCTGATTCAAAGGCATGCGTTGGGCAACATACATCTGAAGTAAAAGCTTCAGTAGCTATCCTTTGATATTGGGGCACCCTACTGTAAGTCTTGGTTTCTTAGTGTATTTATTAGTTGCTACATCAGATCATTGATGATCTCAGTTGAGAAATGGAAAGCACAAGAATCCTCCTTAGGGGTGAATATGTGCATTGAATGGGGTAATCTCTTTTTCTAATGTGATCTCCACATCACTTCCTCACAGTCTTCTCAACACAACCTCTTAATGTTTCTGTCTGTATACAGGCATCCTCTCAGTGTTCCAGTAACAGGTCTCCTAGAGGTCAATTAACGATAATGAGGCAATAATGTGGTTTACTCCAAACCTAATTAGATTTTGTTTAGCCAGGGGGCTCTCAGATATCCTATGTAAGAGGCTAAACTATGCAGATCATTTTCTGGGCGTTTCGTTTCATTTTACCTCATCTGGACAGGAAGTGGTTCTCAGAGAGGATGCTGTAACATCCGTCCGTCAACGATGCAATTGTTTGCCTTTTAAGAGTCCATCATTTTTTTCCACAATTACAGCAAATGTTCAGAAATCTTGTCTGTCTCATCTGTGCCAATCAATAACATGGTACCTCCTGATTTTAATCAAATGTTAACTGTCAAAATTTTCTCATCCAACACAGTAGGATAAAAAAAACAGCAAAGTAATTACAAGAGTGATAATTTATGACCTGAGAAAAGCTCTTACAAGCAAAGTTTATTGTTTAAAAATGTGATGTCCCTTTGTTTTATGGTACAATAACCTTTTATTGGCAATTTGCTTCTAGAATAGTAAAGATAAGAAGACCACAGGATGTGACTTCAAGTTTAGATTAAGTTTGTTTCACAATTTCTTTTAAAAAATGTTAAATAATCTTTTACTACCATTTTTCATTAATTGTGTTCCAGTTCCATCTTGTATCATATAAAAATGAGCTGATTTATAAAGCCATCTCTGGATAAGTCCTTCAGGTAACATCAGGTTGTGACATTTTTTTTAACAATGATGGCTTCTTAGCTCAATAAACACCAGATCAGCATTGGAAAGTATAGTGTTGGTCTCAGATAGCGGTGGACATTGCTCAGTTGATGTTATAAAGGCAATTTTAGTTTTTTTGTTAAGATGTTGAATGTTCAGTGAGCTAATAACTTAAAGTGGTAATGGCCTTAAAGAGGAAAAGGACATTATTAACCATCTCATTTCTCCACAAACCATAGACACCTATAGTATTAATGTTCTTCAGAAATAGTCCTGTGAGACTTTCACACATGCTTTGTCAAGAATTTGAGTAAACCTAACCAATCATTGTGGTGCTTCATCCAAACAAGCTCTCCTGCCTTGCTCTTACCAAACAGTGAGTGAATACAAAATCAAAGGCTTCACACGTGATTTACAAAAGGCTGGGACTGCTGTGTGAAAGCAAAAGAAGATACACAAATAATAAAACAGGATGACATACTTGAAATTGAACCCCAGTCTCACGGGAGGTGTAATAACTGATTTGACTTCCAGCCCTCCAACTTCCAAGAGTGCACTCAGGATAAATAAGACACACTCTCACACGTTACTCTTGCCTGAGAATTGCTGCGTACTTTGGGTTTTAATTTGTGGTGTCTAAAATTGTAACATTTTAGGCTTACAAGTTTGACATAAATAGATTAAAAATAAAGACTCAGAATTGAAAGCATCGGTCTTTGTGCTCTTTTACTGCTTTGGCTTTTACTGATGTCCACATTGTAAGAGGAGAGGAAGGACATTAATGAATGAAAACTAAGATAAAAGGACTAAATTACTTTGATAACTCAAGATTTGGTCCAGGTGGAGCAAAAGACAAAGTCATGAGTCCTGGTTTGACAGTTTAATTCAAATAAATGAACAGCAGGGCAGAAAAGTGGTGCTTTAATGTAAATTCGATCAGATGAAATATCTGTAAGTGGCCTTTGAGGTCAATTGACTAGTCACTGTGTCGAAACGTTGCAGGGGTGGTGTCCATATTTCACAGGCCATTCCACAACACAGATCCCGTAAGTTATTACACACAGGGAGAATGTCTTTGCTACGACCCAGTGGCCCTCAGCAGCGCTTCAACACACACTGCATCTGTCACCTAAAAGAGCAGGATTGAAGTCTTTTCTTAGCAATTTGCAGCACATGTTATGGTGAATTATGGAGGCTTTTCAGCTTGACAGTGAACATAAATAACAGAACAGATGATGAATATAGATATTTAACCAAATTTAGTCTGAGCCATTTAGAGCAAACATCACACACAGGAAATTACATGGTTTGGGTTCACAGACTGCAGAATAAAAATGTTTCCTAAAGTCAATGCTATAGCATGACTGTTCACTTGTTGTTGATTAGTTGGTTCTTTCTTTCCTCAGAGTGATTCCACCATAAAAGATGCAAGGACTATTTCCATGTTAAGTGGGCTGCTTCCTTCATTGGTTTTAGATGGAAGGAGAACATCTATGTGCTCATCCATGAGCGAGTAGCTTTTCAACTGCTTAGATATGGTAAGATTTTGCAAGTGCCTCCAAATAATGAATCCCCCCATTCTTACTGTCATCCTTCTAGCTGTATTGTCTTTTTGTTAGATGAACAGAGTACAGTAATCAATGCACAACATTTATCACTATGAATATGTATGTTTTGCTTAAAATTCTAAGAAAGCCAACAGACTGTTTCCTACATCTGTGTATAATTTGATTCTTGTAATATCAAAACTTTTCAAATGAGTTCTGCATGCTCACCTTGGAGACAGAAAAAATAATGTTAATTTGCTTTTTTTTTGGCAAGATTTTCCATCTGCTCCAGCAAAGTCATAAAAGTATTAACATTCCTGGATGTGACAAGTAAAAATGACTCCTACTTTTGGCAAAGCAACAAAGAGAAGAGAGGGAGAGAGACTTATCACCTCACCAGACTTAAATTAGATGCCTGTAGAATAAAAAAAAAACTCTTAAAAACATAGGCTGATTTGCTTCCCTCCCCCCCTTTTCCCTTATGTTTGAGAACCAAAAAGTAATTCTCTTTTGTACATATTACAGAAACATTGCAACAGCAACCATGCTACATAAGTGAGCTGTGGAGAATAAGTTAAGTAACCTCTACCCTGCTCTACCCAAAAGAAACTGTTTTCATTATCATCCATTTTCAATCTGCTGCCCAACTATGTCCATCCATTGTCCATATAACTATTCCCAAAGATGTAACATCTGGTACCAGCCTCCAAAATCTCATAACAAATAAATCACTCGTGCTGACGGGTTTATCTTTTTCCATTGAGATCTGTCAAAAAAGCCAATAATTCAAAGTTCCATTGTGAGTTGATGTCTTACTACTTTCTGAGCAGGATTTGTGATAGCAATGCATTGACTGTAACTCAAAAAAGAGGAAGCTGAAACGTGCTATAATTTAGCTTTACAGCTGGATACTTTAAATGCAATAAATTATCGAATCACGATCTTTAAATTACTTTGTATTTGCTTTTTTAAAATTTTTTACTTGTAGAAGTTTTACAAAACACACTATTTTATATTACTGCAGTCTGTTACAAAAGGCCCAAAAAATTGCTGTATGTCCTGCTAGTGCTTGTGAATGCAATGTGTCTTGAGTTAACTATTGTACAGTAATGTATTTTGTAATTAATTACCAGCTGCAGTGGACACATATGCAGTAATAATATAGTACTGTCAGTTAAATCCAACAAATGTTCATGTAAAAAGCTACAATAAACCACAAATACATCTAATAACTGTTAGTGCAGTATTGTTAAATATTGAGTTTCTTGATATATGTTGCTGCACTTCTTAAATGTAAGTTGCTGCTACATGCAGTACCAGTCAAAGACTTAATCACACCTACACATTTATTTTGAAGCAGATGACAAAGCCTTTGGCTATATTTCAACAGAAATACCGTATTACTGTATTTACTTCCACCTTTCGAGCCGAGCAGATGCTTCAACTTTTCCTCTCTACCTCCTCGCATGTGATTTGCTCTGTCTGCGTGCCATATTTCTTTTAAGAGCACTTCTCCTCTTTCTTCTTTACACTACAACATGAATCTGGTCAACTGGGCTCTAAATGCTATTGATCAAGTTTATTCCACCCGCAAGGCGGTGAGAGGAGAAACCGCCTGCCTGACCGGGACCTTTCCCGCTGGATACGCTGAGGACTCATTGGCCCGCTGGCACCCAGTGTGCCTTGGGATTCTGTCGGTAGAGGATGTTGAAGATTTGTATATTTACGGCTTCATCATCATGGGATTTCTCATATTTGGATTAAGTGGATTTCTCGTGTGCTCCGCATTACTGAAGCTGCTGCGTTGGATTGCAGCAGACGTTCAGGGCATCTCTCGTTCCCTAAAAACTCTGACTCTTGCTACCGAGGAGCAGGGAACAAAGTTAGAAGCTAACCTGGTTCAGATTGGCAAATTGCTTGTGTTACCAGAACTCATTCAGGCTTTTTCCAACTGTTTTGAGCAAGCGATGGGGGTGCGAGGAAGGTGCTGCAAATTAACCATCTTATTGCTGTTTGGGCTCCAGGATCCCAGCTGCAGAACTGAAGGTCGCAAAACAACGACCTGGAAACCAAAACATGCCTAATCTTATCTGGCCCTCCCACAAAAGGTTTGGAAATTTTTCTCCTGCAGAAGCAAGCCAGATAAGTGCTCTGACCCGACCTTTACCCCTCTTCCATGTGACGTGTCCTTGCTGGATCTCCCAACGAGCGCACTGTTGCCATAGTGACGATCAGACGGTGAACTATATACGGCTGTGGACCATACACCTCACTATACATGTACACACACATTCATGTCACATGATACACAGACACCTCCTGGTTATCACTGTCTCTGCTCCACCCTCCATCTAGTGAGGGTTGCCAGCATAGACTGTTGAGCGCACAGCTTGCAGTCCTGCTGAGGACTCGCACCCCCCCTACCCTATGTCACGTGAACTGTTCTTATATGTGCTTTGATGTTGAGACCCTCGTGTATGTTTTTCAACCCCCAATTAGCTCTAACCCCACACTTCTGCTGGTTCTTGGATACTGAATTTCCCTCCAGAGATGAACACAGACCTTTTTATACTATTGACACACTCAGCCGGCGTCGTGATCTTACCTAAGTACTGTACAATTCTGTATGTCATGTTTGTCTCTCTATGTAACCTTGGATTGGCTGTATTTGAATATAGTTAGAATTAGTGGATAGTTACATTTAGCGACTTTTAGTGATATTTACAATTAGTGGATAGTTATATTTAGCTTCACAGCACCTTTTTCTGATGATTACTAACTAAATAAATAAATAAAACAAAGCACTAGATGGTTACTTTTAGCTTCATTGTACCTGTTTCGGACATTTAGCATTTTTATTTTTCTGTTTCAATGTCTTTATTTTTGTAATTTCCTTTATTGTAATTTCTTTCTGTTTCAATGTAAAGCACTTTGAGCTGTCCTGTACATGAAAGGTGCTATATAAATAAACTTATCTTGCCTTACACAGGCAAGGGGTCTCTAACTTCTTTCTTTAATGCTGATGAAAATCATGCTCAGTGCTGCGAGATAATTCATTCTTCATTCCACTGACTGCAAAACAGTTACGCAGATTTAAATGCCTCTTCAAAAAAACGTTAAGCAAAGATAAGGATACCTGCCTTCTAGGAGACACAGTTCCAGAGAAATGTTTCTGCCAGAAAACCATCTGGGTTGTTTCAGTCAGCGATAACATGAGGAAAGCCTTCTTTGTAAGCTTACATAGTGCAGCCACAATACAACACTGCTTGTGGAATATTGATATACTTGTTGCTTAGAATGGTCACAATGTCAAATTGGGTGCAATAATATTTTTGCAGAAGCTCGTGACTGTGACTAAGCGAGAGAAATGACACTGCCTCGTCTTAAAAGAAAATCTGTAATAAGTATGTTTGCCCACAAATAGTAAACGCACCACAGTAACAAAACTGAAACTGTGAGAGTTTCACATTTATAATTTGCATTGGAGTTGTGATGTAATGTGCCAAGGCTGTGCTAGTTCACCTGTCCTGTTCACCTTGTACATGACAATGACTGCATCACTTTGATTCCTTGATGACACTGGTGCAGATCTAGGAAAAGAACCAAGATCTGTCTATTTTTTTATTTCGAATATCAGAGGTCTGTCAATAAGTTTAATAAAAACTATTATGAGAATGATGTTTGACCCCCAGGGCATAAGGGATCACAAACCTGCGCTTATCCATAATCACAACAAAGGCCAGTTTAGCTCCTAGAAAGATCTGTGTTTTTATTAACTCTCTAACCTGGAGCAGTCATGTCGACTTCCCCCGTCACAAACTACAGTGGCAACTGCACTTTCTGTGCACAATCTGTACAGACTGTGATGGACTGGGCAGGTTGTCGCCCAACACAAAGACAAACAATCGTTTAAGCTCATACACTCCTATAGAAAATTCAAATGACCAATTAACTTAACACACGTCCTTAGGCAGTAGGAGGAAGCGAGAAGACCCAGAGGGATCCCACATATTAATGAGGAGAACATGCAAACTTTGCACGAAAAGGATACTGTTAAAAGAAGTGTGAGTGCTGCATTCCAGACTTTTCACCAACAGAAAACAATTGGAAAATCATGGAAGTATTAATCCAACAATCATGATCTGAGCAGCTAGACCTCCACATTAGACGAGTATGGGACATTTCTCTCCTAATATTCCAGCAACTGCATGGTCTCCTCACTTCACAGATACTAACAGTCATTAAAATAAAAGGGGATGCCAAATAATGCAACAAATCATTCTGTTTTAAAATTCTAAACTCATTTTTTCTGTCTATTTCAAAGGAAAGAGTGATCAGTTATAACAGAAATGTGACTAACATCAGAAAAAATCTCATCAGCTGCATAACGAAAGTGTTTTCTTTTCAACAGCAGAAGACAGTATGTGTGTTATGAATGCCTCCCTACTCAACATGTCTGAGTATTGTGCAAATTTGCTCAAATTAGATCCACGCTATAGATAGCATAGTATACAACAACAGCCTCACAAAGGTTTATTACAATGAATCCAAGACTGACTCTACACTTTTTCCAAACTTATGGAAAACTGAACATGTGAAGATAAAATTATGTAAAGTCCAGTTTTTTTTTTTTGTAGAGGCCTTTTTTTAGCTTATTAAAGAAAAGCTGCCAACACAGAAAAACATGTTTATTTTTAGTTTGGTAAGTAGTCTGTATGACTCCTTTGTCCCTGAGAAACAAAGGGAAAAGACTACATTTAGCTGGGACAACAGCAAAAATGAAGGAGAGGGCAACTGAAGAAAAGAGAGGGGGGGGGGGGGGGATTGTGCTGGAAAAAGAAAAAAAATGAGGTATTGAATTTCTCTTGCTAAAGTGAACTTTATGCTTTTTGTTCTTATTATGGTGCAGAAGCTGCCGCCTCTATAGTTTAAATCCTTTCAGAATCAACTTGTCTGTTTATTCATATTTTGCTTTGAATGTTTTTCTGTTTACAAATAAAAGCTAAATTCACTATCTACTAGTTTTCATCATAGCTTTCAACAACCATTTTTTTCCCTAAAGAAAACAAGATGATAACCACATAAAGACATAACTAAAACTTTGATGAAATGTATCATTAAATAAAAAGAATATTCTGCAAAAGCAAGATTCAATGAGAATTAATTTAGTTTGGTGGAAGCAGGATGAGTTGAGAAGAGATGTCTTAATGTGAATGTATGGCAGGGCTTTCCAAAGTCAGTCCTGGAGGGCCACCGTCCTGCAGATTTTGGATTTTTCTTGCTGCAGCTCACCTTAATCGAGTTAATTGGTCAACATGCTTATGCAACACTTGTACTCCAAGACCAGAGCTACGTAGCCCGGATGTATGATTCGAGGGAAGGCATTTCAGCTACTAAGCTGACAGATGGGATAATGTACCCCAACCAAATGAAAGGTTTACGCATGCACCACAAGAACAAAGACGTTTGTTCCTTTTCTGAGAAGGAACAAACACAGACTTTGCCCTGGTGGGACTATCTCATACATGATAAATATTTGTGGCACTTTCTACTTGCAAATATCTGCATCTTCATTTGGCTTAAAAGATGTGTTGCATGGATTTCTTTGCTTCCTCCACACATTGATTAGATGTTATTCAAAAATGATCCATCTAAACTTACAACATTACTATACATTACTAACTTATAACATCATGCTAATACCTAATGTACTCTGACATTAGCAAACTGGATTCAACAGGTCATTTATAAAACCTCACATTTAAGCACAGCGTCTGAGTGAGATTGTTTGGCTCTTCGGTTTCACTGAAGTTAGTCTGTAATTGCCTCCTGTATCGTACTGTTGAGAAAAGTCCAGCCGGATTTTAAAGATTTCTCTGAGAATAGCTACAGGTTTGGGCAGGAACAGGTGAGAGGAAAAGGTATGAATAGATTAAAAAAAGTAGTGAGCTGAACAGCTAAACTCTTACCTGAAGGCTCATAAAAAGCTTCAGCCACAGATTTAGCGAGTCATCAGCACATAAAAATATCTGATAGTTTGCACAATACAGAAGCTTAGATTACTAAAACAGTGAGAATTTTGGTTCTTACTGACAACTCACACTTGAGTTTTACACAAGCTAAAAAAGGAAGATACTCATTTTAGCTAAACCTAATGGGATTATTAAAAACTATTTATTTTATTCACTAAATAATACGAACAGTTTATAACTTTGATTGTTCAGTGAAAATCTGTCATTATGTCCAAGCTATTAAATTAATAAAGAGTGTTTGAAGCAAGAAGGTTCAGATCATGGAGTTACATGACCAGTTTGGACAGTATCCTGGAATCATCAGGAGGCCCCTAAAACTGTGGTGCCTTATTTAACTAAAGTAATCAGATTTAGAGGCTTGAAACTCTAAGAAAAGATTTCTGCTGGTGAGGCAGAAACAATGCAAAACTCTGATCTTGACTTGAGAGCGTCAGCAGATTGGATTGTGACAACCCTCTGATAGCAAGCATGTGCTCCTTTATTAAATATTGTCTTATGTAACCTCTGATTAAAGAACTCAAAGAAGAGCCAAAATACCCTATCTGGTAAGTATTAATTAAAAAATGACACTACAAAGCATTATTATGGTAATAAGGACATTATCTGTGGAGCCAGCTGTGTTGCCATGTAATGTGAGATGGCTTTACTCACACACTGTATGTACAGTATATGCTTAGCTCATAAAGTTTCCACATATTGAAATTTAAACTCTTATCTACATTTTAAAACTAAATAAATAAAGGCAAAAATAACTAAATGACACTGGCGTGGTAGCTTGCAGGTCAAATGTAACTCCTTTGCCATTATTTATTGCTGTGAACATCTTTATTATGTTTGAGAATAAAGGGGAAAAAACTTTGCAACATAGTATTTTTTTTATTTAATTTATTTTGGATAGATAACTGGTAGTCATTTAAAATAAAACACCCACAAGGCAGTTTTACCATAAATGTCCCGCTCCTCTAATTTTTCTGCCTATTATGAGAAATATTTCTGTAATGTTTAAATAGTTGCTTACTTCATAAACTCTAAAGTGATCAAACAAAATGAATATGTAATATAAAGTAACACCATCTGCTCTGATGTGAATAAAATCCCTTTATTTTTTTTACATGTAATCAATCACTGTAATGAAACTGACTTTGATCCGCTTGACATTTTCTGTTTAAGCTACAAGTTACCCTCAGATGTTACTTATGTTGTTAATCGTGACATTTTAAGCAGGCTTAGCTACAAGGATCTTACACAGGACTTCAGCTGATCAGACTTTTTTTCACATTTTCAGAAGAGCGTGAAGAGCTAGTTGATAAGCTGGTGGGCAGTCCAAATGGATGACATTTTGGATCTCTGATGGACAACCACCATGTCCCAACAAGTCTGCCATGTCGGCAAAGTAGAGAGGTGTTTTGAAATAGTATGGAAGTATGTAGTTGTCACAAACTTACACCCACAGGTTTTGTTTTGATTTGTTTTGACTGAGAATTGAATAATGACTTCTGACAACTGTCCTGTCATTTTTAGTCATCAGTTTGTCATTATAATGTGATTATTGCATGCATCTGTGTTCACTGTGCTGCTGCTTTATTAGTTTACAGTCTACAACAATTTTTTTCTGAGTAAATAAAAATGAAATAAATTTTACAAAAAGCGTGCAAAAGAAAAAACATTGATCTTGTATCTCAATGAACATGACCTGTAGGAGCCATATTTAGGATTTGGTTTGTCACTGTGTTGAGCTGTATGGTTGCCATGGCAATGCACTGGTCTTGGGTAACTAGGGCATAGATGGTGGCTTCCGGGTAAGCCTTCATAAGTGGCATGCGCTCACCTGCACACAGGTGTAGGAGAGGGGAGCTGGGTCAGCGTATTTTCTTTGTAGACCGCTAGCTTTGCAGATGTGAGTTTAAGCGTGTATGTAACATGTTGGAAAGCCGCTTAACAATAAATACAGCAAAACCGCAAAATGAGTGTGGTCATCTATAAACCAGCATGACAGCACATCGCACAAAAATAGCAAGGACCTATACTCGCCCCTTCAAGCGACAAAAAGATTTTGGAGTTGCTACATGACCATATACATTGCTAACAACGCCAAAGAAAGATGCAGAATCAGTCAGAAATGTATACATCTAATGAACATATCACCACAACATAAAAAATGAAAGAATGCAAAACACATACACAACACAAGAAACCAGCAAACAGACACACAAGTACACACACAGCATAATGAATCATTGGCCTGGCAGAGTAAGTGATAAGTTTCCTTTTGTGTGTGGCCTCCCAGTCAGAAGGTAGACCCATGAAAGTGAAATGTCCACACACAACTCAAGTCTTATCCTAAAAACAACCCCAGAGTCTCAAAGATTTTCCCACCATGTTTCGTAATTTAAATCCTTCTCTGAATTTGTTGTTAAATTAAAATGTAATTAACTAATTTTGCAAAGACACAAATAGGCCATCCATCCAGTTATACATTAGTTTGATCTATTTAGTTGGATTGGGTCCCATAGCTCATGAAGGAAACCCATACATGTCTATCCAGCAACACTGTCTAAGTCCGCCTGAGGGATTTTAAAAGGGCATTCCCAGGCCACAACTAATATATTATCTCTCCAGCCTGTCTTTGGACTTCCCCAGGGTCTAGGAAGTTGGGTGTACTACGTAAATTCCAAAGGGAAGTAACCAGGAGGCTTCTTAACCATATGTCCAACCCACCCACGCCTGTCTCACTTCCCTGTGGAGAAATAGTGAATCAACTCCCAATCCCCAAGGCAAATTGCCTGATTGCAGATATGAGTTGGAACCAAGACAGAATAGTACGTTTTTTTAGTTTTCAGCTCACAATTCAATGCCCTCATTCCTTCTGATGAAGTATCAATGTGTCCATCTCTTACTCCACTTTGCCATTATCTTAAGATACTTCTTCCATTTAAAGCAGAATCTCCTCACAGATGCAGAGGGATCACTATGACTTTTTCTGGTTGCGACTGATGGTGGGAAGTTTGGAGTAACTTATTTTCATGTTGATTGCTTCACTCGCTACCTGTTACAAATGTATGCTACCTGTCAACCACTACACTTATTTAAATAGACCACTATCAAATGGTGAACAACAGGGTTTTAAGTACAGTTTCTACCATTAGTGATGCAGGAAACTCTGGTTGGTCACTTAAAGAACCTAGTCCCCACACAGACTGATGACTAAAAAGGTTTTAATAGCCCAATAACAAAACTAGGCTTTTCATGAGCTATACACAATAACACAGGTTGTGGCTTGGTCAAAGTAGGTCAACTTGAACTAAGTTCCAAAACGCTGTCCTTCTATGTTTTTTCTATAAGTCAACCTTTAAATTGGTCTTGACATCAGATCTAACATCACTGGCGTTATAGCTACTAACACTTGACATCGATGAAAAAACAAGAAGAAACCTCAATCATCAACTTGTCTGAATCAGTACAAGTCATGATCTCTCTTTCAAGCCATTTATGCCAAAGTACACTGTGAAATTCACAAAAAACTCTCCACAAACTAGAAATGATTGTTTAAAAAAGTGATTTAATTTGATTTAATTTAAAATTTATTTGGTAGGGACAATGTACAGAAAACATTACGCTCAAAGAGACAAAGATGTACTGCACCA